>JAODAL010055580.1:0-23858 GCA_025379985.1 Phyllomedusa bahiana
CAAATCAAACAATGCGCACAATAGAAAAAAATGACTTAATAGCAGCAGATCCTGGCTGCTGGATGATTGAACAAGATGCATCTACAAAGCGACAAAAAAAGAAAAGATGAGAAAAGGCAGATGTACGACTCTGGAGATTGCACAAAGTGACAATCTACAATGCAGCACAATAGAAAGAAATGACTGTAGATAGCAGAGTCTACGGCTGCTGGGGACTTGACACAAGAGCTGCAATTAAAATGCGAAAAGGAAAGTGACTGTAGATAGCAGGGTACTATGAGCTGTGGAGCTTGACACAAGATACAATCTAAATGCGCACAATAGAAAAAAATGATGTAATGCACAAAACTACTGACTGCTGGATGACTTAACAAAGGCAAAAATTACAATGCACCAATAGAAAAAAAATTGTAATTAAAAAGATACTCGGGTGGAGATTTACAAAGGGCTGACAATCCAAGCAGCCAAAAAGGAAGAATGTAGTAAAACAGATCATGAGCTGCTGGAGATTGACACAAGAGCTTTTTATTACAATGCGACAAAAGGGGAAAATACGGTTAGCAGCAGATCTATGAGCGCTGGATGACTTGACAAAGATTACATTAAATGCACACAATAGGAAGTGACTGTAATAGCAGTAAACTGAGGCTGGGAATGACTTTCACAAGAGCTACAATTAAATGCACCCAATAGGAAAAAGTACTGTAGTAACAGATAAACGAGTGCTGGGGTGACTTGACAAAGAGCTGACAAACACAATGCGACAATAGGAAGTGATGTAGTAGCAGAAACTGACTGCGGATGACTTGACACAAAGCTTTTAAAAACAAATCAGCAAATGGGAAAAGGACTGTAAGCCCGATCAAAGAGCGCGGAGACTTGACACAAAATACTTTTTAAATGCGCACAAAGGGGAAAGGGCTGTACTAGAGGGGAAAACTGAGCTGGATGACTTGACACAAGAGCTGACAATCTACAATGCAGCACAATAGGAAGAAGGATGAAGATACGCAGATCTACTGAGCGCTGGGACTTACACAAGAGTGACAATTACTGCCACAATAGAAAAAAGTGCTGTTAAAAGCGCAGATATACTGAGTGCTGGAACGAACAAGAGTGACAATCTACAAGCAGCACAATGGAAAAAAGTGACTGAGATAGAGAGATATATGAGCGTGGATGATTTAACAAGAGCTGACAATTTTTCAATGCAGCAAATGGAAGGGAAGTGACTGAGATAGCAGCAGTTTCTACTGAGCTGCGGAGACGCACAAAAGTGACAATCTACAATGCAGCACAATAGGAAAAGGACTGTAATAAGCAGATTAAACGCTCTGGAGACTTTCACAAGAGTGACAAACTTTTCAATGCAGCCATGAAAAAGTATGTAGTAGCAAGATATACTGACTGCGGTTTTACCACAAAGAGCTGAAAACTACAATGCAGCACAATAGGAAGAAGTGACTGTAGATAGCAGCAGATACTACTGAGCTGCGGTGGAACAAGACGCCAATTTTTACAATCAGCACAATAGGGAAAAATGACTGTAGATAGCGCAGATACTACATGCGGATGTTGAACAAAAAATCCACAATGTGCGCGAGTCTGTGGGCATTCACACCCGCCCGGGCCCCCCTCGTTTACACGTGGGGTGACGTCAGGCCCCCTCGCTTTTGGGGGTGTTTTGGGGGGGGGGCTGGCACAGGAGGGGCAGAAGGAATGCTGGCCCGTGGGGAGAAGGTTTCCCCGCATTTCGGGGCCCGGGCCCGGAGGGCCAAAGGGGAGCCCCGGGGGCCCCAGGGCCCTTTCAGCGGGGCTGCTGGGAGTTGTAGCCCCTAGCACTTGGGTTTCTTTCCTGTGTAGTTCTGGGGTTTCCCTCCCTCCAGCAAGCATGCCGGCGGGGGGCCCGCTTTTTCCAGCGCCTGAAAACCCAGCAGGGCCCTCGTGTGCCCCGGGAAAACCCCCCGGTCTGGGAAACTCCCGTTTTTTTGTTTTAGGCCCGGGTTTCCCCCAATAGGGGGCCCAGGGGGCTGTTTGGGGAGGTCAGCCCTCTTGGGGGCCCCCACCCAGACTTTCACAAGACAAAAGCCTTTTTATGGAAAAAATTTATTCAAAACCTTCCCTGGGTCCAATTCCTTTCGCGCTGCCCCCCCTCAGTGATTTCCCCGGGCAATCCCGCTGAAAGGCCGGGTTTTATAGCCACAGCTAAGGGTAGGTTATGTTTAGCCCCCGGGGCAAGGGGATTGTACCGTGGGGAACACTGATGATGGCCAAAAGGGGGATAGGTTCCCGGTTTGGAAGCTTTGAATGATTTTTTCTCATAAACAATTGGATTTGTGAACCTCTGCTTCCTCTGGATTGGAAGCTGCTGCGATTGTTCCTGTTAAAGCGTTGTCTCTGCTCTACGGCGCCTCCTCCAGCTGAATCACATGCAGGACGGGTCTGCTTATCTCAGGAACAGACCCCTGAAAGTGTTGGCTCAAGATATAGAGGCAGTGACACTTGTGCACGACTCTCCATTGTTCTATGGGAGTTCTGAGTAAAGCTGAACACAGCGTCGCCTGTACCCAGAACTCCCATAGACCAGAATGGAGACTCGTGCACAAGTGTCGCTGCATCTGTGTCATCATGTGCAGATCCCACAGGTGGTACCTGCCCCTCTCAGACTTTGATGGGGCATTGCATGTACAGCTGAAACCACAAGTTTACACACACTATATAAAAAGACACATCTGCAGGTTTTTCTCACTATCTGACATGAAATCAGAATAAACCTTCCTGTTTTAGGTCAATTAGGAACCAAAATTATTTATATTTACCAAATGAGAGAATAATGAGAGAGAATTTTTAAGGCATTTTTATAACTTTCTGCAAAGTCAAAAGTTTCCATACATTTCATTAGTATTTGGTAGCATTGCCCTTAAACTGTATGACTTGGGTCAAACCTTTTGGATATCATTCCACAAGCTTCTCACAATAGTTGGTAGGAATCTTGGCCCATTCCTCCTGACAGAACTGGTGTAACTGAGCCATGTGTGTAGGTTTGATTGCTCGCACCTGCCTTTTCAGCTTTGGCCATAAATTTTGTAAATACATTTTGTGATGGCCACTCCAAAACACTGACTTGGTTCTATTTAAAGGGGTTTTGCCACAATGTAATGTTGACGTGGGATCCTCCAAAATGGGTTTTAAATCACTTTTCTAAATATATGTGATTACAAAAATTGCAGCTGAGAGAGCTACAGCCTTCCTTACATGCCCTTGGTTACTTCAAAGAGTCTATTAGACTACCAGGAAGCTTCTTATCTGATGAGACTGAGCTGCAGAAGTTTTTAAGGCACCGGTAGCAATATGTTTTCTTTTGTATAAGAATAAACTAGTTGTAGTGTTATTAGATACCTGCTTTATCTGATGACAGAGAACATGAAGAAGCTTTCAAGCTGCTGTGTAGAATAGGTGTTCTCTTTTGTATATAGAAGCCACAAGTTATAGTTTGCTTATTTCAGTGAACATGTCACAGGAGCAGCAGCTTATGTTCTCTGGCTGTGTGCTTCTCTCTCTCTCTCTTTCAGCTCCCTGATTTTTGTTTACATTACATTAGCATCTTAGTAGATAAGGTTTTCTCCTGACAGTGCAAGTGTATGAGCCTGTGTCTGCTGTATTGACAATCCACTCTTGTACCCTTTATTATTTCACTTAAGTTTTGAGAAGCTCCCTTGGATTCCTCACTCCTCACTCATCCCCCCCCCCTCTCCCCTGCAGCTTCATGACTCAGCAGCGTGTTTTGTTGACATTCTGCCTGTACTAAGGAGATACCTACCTAAATGGTCTCTTGGCAAATCCCCTTTAAGCCACTTTGTAACCAGTTTGGCAGTAGCTTCGGGTCATTGTCCATTAGGAACGCCCATTTCCATCCAAGTTTTAAATTCCTGGCTCATGTCTTTTAGATGTTGCTTCAGTATTGCCACATAATCTTCTTTCCTCATGATGTCTTCTATTTTGTGAAGTGCACCAGTCCCTCCTGCAGCAAAACAACCCCAAAACATGATGCTGCCACCCCCCGTGTTTCACAGTAGAGTTGGTGTTCTTAGGCTTCCAAGCTTCTCCCTTTTTCCTCCAAATGTAACAATGGTATTGGTATATTATGGCCAAACAGTTCAGTTTTAGTTTTGTCAGACCACAGGACATGTCTCCAAAAATGTAGGTTTTTCATCCTGTGTATATTTGCAAACATTAATCTGGCTTTTATATGTTTCTTTTTGAGTAATGGCTTCTTCCTGGCAGAGTGGCCTTTCAGCCCATGTTGATACAGTACTCGTTTCACTGTGGATAATGACACAATCTTACCAGCTTCCCCCAGCATCTTCACAAGGTCTTTTGCTTTTGTTCTTGGGTTGATATGCACATGTCAGACCAAGCACATTCATCTCTGAGACACAGAACCCATCTCCTTCCTGAGTGGTATGATGGCTGGACATTCTCATCTTGTTTGTACAGATGAATGAGGCACCTTCAGGTATCTGGAAATTGCACCCAAGGATGATCCAAACTTGTGCAAGTCCACATTTCTCTTCCTGATATCTTGAATGATTTCTTTAGACTTTCCATGATGTTACAAACAGAAGCAGTGTGTTTCTGGTGTGCGCTGAAATACATCCACAGGTGTGTCTCTAACTCCAATATTGCCAATAAGCCTATCAGAAGCGTCCAAAGACATGACCTCATCTTATGGGCTGTCGCAAATCGTTTAAAGCCATAG
The DNA here is from genome assembly GCA_025379985.1 of Phyllomedusa bahiana. Classification (NCBI taxonomy): domain Eukaryota; kingdom Metazoa; phylum Chordata; class Amphibia; order Anura; family Hylidae; genus Phyllomedusa; species Phyllomedusa bahiana. Next base: position 4,760 of record JAODAL010055580.1, read on the forward strand.
TAATCCCAGTGTATGGAAACCTTTGACTTTGCAGAAAGTAATAAAAATGCCTTAAAAATTCTCTCTCTCATTATTCTGGTATTTGGCAAATATAAATAATTTTGGTTCCTAATTGACCTAAAACAGGTAAGGTTTATTCTGATTTCATGTCAGATAGTGAGAAAAACAGGCAGATGTGTCTTTTTTATATAATGTATGGAAACTTCTGGTTTCAACTGTATATAAAATACAGCATCAAAGTCTGAGAGGGGCAGGTACAACCTCTGGGATCTGCAAATATGTTTTAAACAGGCCTCCAAAAGCTTTAGCTCAAGCTATAGATGCAGCGACACTTGTGCACGACTCTCCATTCTGGTCTATGGGAGTTCTGGGTACAGGAGACGCTGTGTTCAGCTTTACTCAGAACTCCCATAGAACAATGGAGAGTTGTGCACAAGTGTCACTGCCTCTATATTTGGAGCCAACACTTTCAGGGGTCTGTTCCTGAGATAAGCAGACCCGTCCTGCATGTGATTCAGCTGGAGGGGGCGCCATAGAGCAGAGACAACGCTTTAAACGTAAAACAGGAACAAAGAATAGAAGAAAAAAGAAAAGTAAGCAGATACAGGTCAGAAAGAGCTGCTGGAAATAACTTCTATAATCAGGACAGGAGCTTTTTTGTTTCATGAACTTTATACACAATGTACAAAAAAAGAAGCGAATGGGTCCATCCTCTCCTGGTGCCTGAAGGAGGAGCCGCTCATCCTGGCACATGTAAAGAGCAGTACAGGACATGTAATACTGTACTGTAGAGAGGCCCTACTAGACCTCCAATTACTGCATGCACCTAATACATGTAAGAACAGTACAGGTCATGTAGTACTGTACTATATAGAGGTTACTAGACCCCACATCACTGCATGCACCTCACTAATACATGTAAGAGCAGTAAAGGGCATGTAGTACTGTACTGTAGAGAGGCTACTAGACCTCCAATCACTGCATGCACCTCACTAATACATGTAAGAGCAGTACAGGGCATTTAGTATTGCACTGTGCAGTCCCTGACAGAAGTTCTGTCGCTTATCCATGTTGTGGAAACCAAAGCTTATAACCGGACTTAAAATTCATCCATTGGTTTTAGGAATGACTCATATGAAAGCTGAAACCCTCCCAAATGAGGTTTTTTTTAACGAAAATAAATTTGCTTCACTGCTGAAATATTGATCATTTAACGAAAGGTCAGATTTTGGCAAGACAAAAGTTTTGTCGCCCACAGAAAGTAATGTGCAAATCAGTCAAACAATTCACTTTAAATACAAAGATATGTTTCATAACATTGGTGAATGAAGTTCTGGTGCTATTAGAGCCATGTTTAATATTTTGTGTGACTTCCATGAGCTTGAAGGACTGCATCCATGCGTTTCGCCAATGATTCATACAATTTATTGATGAAGACATCAGGAATAGAAAAGAATGCAGTCCATGCCTCCCAGAGTTCGTCAAGATTCTTTGGTTTTGTCTTCCAAGCTTCCTCTTTTATCCTACCCCAAACATGCTCAATGTTCATGTCTGGTGACTGGAGCTAGCCAGTCCTGGAGCACTCATGTCTGGTGATGGGCTGCCATCCTGGGCACTTGTCTTGCCTTAAGGAACTTTGATGTAGAGATGGATGTATGAGATGGAGCACCATTCTGCTGCAAAATGTGACTCCTTTTATGATAGGGAATGTAAGAGGTAGCTAATACTTCTTGATATTTTAGGCTATTGATATTGCCTTCCACCTTGCAAATGTTTCACACCCCCCATACTGCATGTAACCCCAGAACATCTTTCCACCACCAAACTTAACTGTTTTCTGGGTGTATCTTGGATCCATACTGGCTCCAGTAGGTCTCCTGCAGTATTTGTGGTGGCTGTGGTGTAATTCAACTGAAGATTCATCTGAGAATTCCACCTTCTGCCCCTTTTCCAGCGTCCATCCATTTAGCAGGCTGTGGGCCTTGCCAAATGCCACACTTTTTTTAATTGCCTTTTGTTAAGTGCTGGCTTCTGGGCACTGATTCGACCATGGAGGCCATTTTGAGACAGAATCCTACAAACTGTTCTAGTTGACACAGGGACTTGAGGTGACCAGGCCTGTTGGAGCTGTGCTGAAGTGGAAGAGGGGCTGGCTTTTGATTTTCGAACCAACAAAAGTTCCTCCTGAGCAGTTGTCTTGCGGGGTCTGCCAGACCAGGCTTGTCAAAAACATCTCCAGTCTCTTCAAATATTTTTTTAATTCTTTGTACTTGACGCTGAGACACATTAAAGGTGCCAGCCACCTCTGCTGTGGATCTGGTCTTCAGCCTCTTGATAAGCAAGGCTTTGGTCGCAGGGTGGATTTTTGGCATGTATCAGAGGTCAAGTTGCAGTTCAAGTGAAGGTCTGGGGTGCTGGAGTTCTTTTTATTCACACCCACTAATTAACCGATCAATTAGTGAGCACAGGTGAGGCTGTAAACTAGGATTAGGTGCATTATATGACAAGGCGACAAAACTTTTGTCTTGCCAAAATCTGACCTTTCTGTGTTCCTTAAATGATCAATATTTCAGCAGTGAAACATTTATTTTCGTTAACAAAACCTCATTTGGGAGGGTTTCAGCTTTCATATGAGTCATTCCTAAAACCAATGGATGAATTTTAAGTCCGGTTATAAGCTTTAGTTTCCACAACATGGATAAGCAACAGAACTTCTGTCAGGGACTGTATTGTAGAGAGGCGCTATAGACCGCCCATCACTGCATATAACTCACTAATACATGTAAGAGCAGTACAGGACATGTAGTACCACACTATACTGTAGAGAGGCGCTATAGATCGCCAGTCACTGCATGCACTGCACTAACACATGTATGAGCAGTACAGGTCATGTAGTACTGCACTGTACTGTAGAGAGACGCTACTAGACCGCCAATCACTGCATGCACCTCACTAATACATGTAAGAGCAGTACAGGACATGTAGTACCACACTTCAGGGAGGTGCTACTAGACCACCAATCACTTTATGCGCTGCACTAATACATGTAAGAATAGAACAGGTCAGGTAGCACTGCGCTGTATTGTAGGGAGGTGCTACTAGATTACAAATCACTGCATGCACCTCACTAATACATGTTAGAGCAGTACAGGACATGTAGTACCGCACTATACTGTAGAGAGGTGCTATAGACTGCCAATCACTGCATGCACCTCATTAATACATGTAAGGGCAGTACAGGACATGTAGTACCACATTTCAGGGAGGTACTACTAGACCGCCAATCACTTCTTGCGCTGCACTAATACATGTAAGAATAGAACAGGTCAGGTAGCACTGCACTGTATTGTAGAGAGGTGCTATAGACCGCCAATCACTGCATGCACCTAATACATGTAAGAATAGAACAGGTCAGGTAGCACTGCACTGTATTGTAGAGAGGTGCTATAGACCGCCAATCACTGCATGCACCTAATACATGTAAGAATAGAACAGGTCAGGTAGCACTGCACTGTACTGTAGAGAGGAGCTATAGACCTCCAATCACTGCATGCACCAATACAGTACAGATGGTTACAATCAATGGTTCATGGTAATGCATGTATTGTAGAGGGGTGCTTAGACCCCCCAATCCTGCATGCCCCTAATACATGTAAGATGAACAGGTAGGTAGCACTGACGTTTTGAGAGGTGCTATAGACCGCCAATCACTGCATGCCCCTAATACTGTAAAATTGAACAGGTCGGGTAGCACTGCACTTTACTGTGAGAGGTGTATGCCCTCCAATCATGATGCACCGAACTAGTACAGATGGTTCACAAGTCAAATGTTCATGGTAATCGTCTGGCTCTTCCATCAATCACATGAGCCGCAGATCAGCAGTGTCTGTGACATTGTATTCCTCATACAACGTCCCTGGAAAGCCCCTTGTATGGTGAAAATATTGTATCCTGAGGCCACTGTAACTTGAGGGACGTTGTAGTCTAATCATAGTGGAGTCCCAGTAAGTAGTAACTGAGTGTCACGTTCTTGATGCAGATTTCAGCTGGCTGTCCTATGGCTGTGGCCCCCAAGATAACCCCTGGGCCTCCTAGATCAAGCATGATACCAGAAAGCATGTTTTCACCGTTATTACACTGGATGTGATTGCATTAATAAATCTCCCCATCGTGTTCCCCTGTGTAAGGTTTCCCAATAAATGGTTGGTGTATTTATCCCTAGAGTCGCCCAATAGGGGAACCTTGTCCTCCTCATAAGACTTGAGCTTTATTTTCAGTACACTGTAGACCTCATTTATCAAAACTGACTAAGGGTAAGACTGTCCTTGTTGCCCACAGCAACCAATCAGAGCTCCGCCTTCATTTTTTGAACGGTTCTGGACAAGCTGGCCACTGATTGCATGTTATGGGCAACAAGGACACAGCATTGATACATGAGGCCCAATATCTGTCGAATCCTTGATGTCTGATTCCTGTTGTTTTCAGAACCTCCCTGCGCTCCAACCCAGACTGGTGGCCGTCAGTAAGACCAAGCCGGCGGACATGGTGATTGAGGCTTACAGTCACGGCCAGCGGTTCTTTGGAGAGAACTATGTAAGTCTGGGACACGGTCATTACTCTTTAACAAGGTTTAGGGAAATTTCTCAGATGTGTCTCTGACTTTAACCATTGCACCTTTTGCTCCAACAAATTTAATGGAGAACTCAACGTTTGACTGTAGGGAAAAGGTTCAAATGCAATAGAGGCACCGACCCCATCACTTACCTGGTCCCCCGAGTCTGGAGATCCATGGGGACCTTCTTTTATATACTATGGTCCTCCACAGATATTGTTATAGAGGTTGTTTTTCTTATACAGGTTCCTGGGCACATCGGACCTGAGCACAGCAGCCAGAAGTGGTCTATGGGCTTCAGATAGGTGGGGACCTGGTGGCCGTATCTCATGGGCCCCCGATATATTGTTGTTCCCCTGCCAGTGACTGCAAAAATAACACAATGTCATCGAAATTGTATTTCATTTAATGGTCTGATTTCTTTTTTCTGTTTAGGTTCAAGAATTAGTTGAAAAGGCCTCAAATGTTAACGTAAGATATTTCTATTCAATTATATTTACATCATTTTATGGAAATTGAGCTAATGTTTTGTATAAATCCCTCTTAAAGAGAACCTGTCACATATGTTATGCCCCCCTTGCTGAGGGAAGCACAAGCGAGTGTCAGACCTGCTGTTTCCAGCGCTGTGTCCCTTATTCTGTAAGATGCAGCAGTTTCAGAGCATTGAATGCTCAAATCTGGTAGTTTGCAGCCTGTTCTGCCAGAGAGAGTCCGGCTTATTCATCAGCAGGGGTTACCCCCGCCCACCCAGAAAGCATCTATGCTGGATGAGGGACCAGTGGTCCTCAGTGCTGTTCAGTAATGAAAGTCAATTCACTCTGAGCAGAAATTATAGCCGCCAACGATGCTGGAGACGTTAAGGAGAGCGCAATGCACAGACCACACTGATTTAAATGGTTACGAATGGTCTGATGTGACATTTTGTTGCCTCTCACCCTCCTTAAACGTGCCTAGAGTTGTGTGGCATTCATCATCCGGTTCCGCAGGGCATTCATTACAATGAAGCAGTCATCAGTGTGTGATGTAGCCATTGGACGTCGACTTCTTTGCATTTCTGTGACTCTTCCAGTCTCTCTGTATCTCTGTTGCAACCTGTTGATGACACTTGGTGACACTCTAAGCTCAGAGGCCACTTCCAGCTGAGAGCATCCTGCCTGAAGCCTCGCAATACTGAGGTGCCGTTGATCAATTGTAAGGTGTTGTCTTGCTCTCATGATGTGAAAATGTGAACAGCTTGATGAGGAGGACTGTTTAAATCCCAATTCAAATTGTATATACCGGATATATTCGAGTATAAGCCGAGTTTTTCAGCACTAAAAATGTGCTGAAAAATCCCCCCTCAGCTTATACTCCAGTTACTGTCGGCGCTCGGGCGCTGCGATGGCCCGTGCGCCGACAGGGACGCTTCAGTTATATGCGACTCCTCAGGGAGCACATATAACTGAAGGCCGAGTACCTGACAGCGTTTGGGCGCTGCGATGGCCCGGGCGCTGTCAGCGATCTCCTCCCCTGTGTGTGACTCCTCCGGAGCGCACACAGGTGAAGAGATACCACTGTGGCGCAGAGAGCAAGCGCTCCCTGCTCCGCAGTGGACTCCGGGCGGCCGCAGATTCGCGGCCGTCCGGAGTTTCCGGCACAGGCAGCGTGTGTCATCACACTGTGTGCGCGGCCTGATGACGTCACCCGCCTGTGCCGAGAAGAGCGCACGGGAGGCCGGACAGCGAGGAGGCGGAGCGGCGAGGGAGACGGAGCAGTGGGGAGCCAGGTAAGTGGGTTTTTTTGTTTTAAAAACGTGCCTATACCTGCCTAGGGGGACCTATACCTGGCTATAACCTACCTATACCTGGCTATAACCTACCTATACCTGGCTGTAACCTACCTATACCTGGCTGTAACCTACCTATACCTGGCTGTAACCTACCTAGGGGGACTTATACCTGCCTATAGCTTGGCTACGGGGACCTATACCTGCCTATAGCTTGCCTACGGGGACCTATACCAGTCTATAGCTTGCCTACCGGGACCTATACCTGCCTATAACCTACCTAGGGGGACTTATACATGCCTATAGCCTGCCTCGGGGGACCTATACCTGCCTATAAGGACCTATACTTGCCATTAACCTACCTAGGGGGACCTATACCTGCCTATAACGACCTATAGCCTGCCTAGGGGGACCTATAACCGGTCTAGGGGGACCTATACCTGCCTATAACCTGCCTATGGGGGCAATTACCTGCCTGTAGCCTGCCTATGGGGACATATAGCTGCCTATACCTGCGTATAAAGACCTATACCTGCCTATAACCTGCCTATGGGGGACATTTAACTGCCTATACGGGATATTAAACTGCCTATAACGGCCTATGGGGGACATTAAACTGCCTATACCTGCCTATATCTGCCAATGGGGGACATTAAACTGCCTATGTAATTTTATTGGTATCCATTTTTATTTTTGATATTCACCAGTAGCCGCTGCATTTTCCACCCTAGGCTTATACTCGAGTCAATAAGCTTTCCCGGTTTTTGTGGCAAAAGTAGGTGCCTCGGCTTATACTTGGGTGGACTTATACTCGAGTGTATACGGTAAGCTAATATAAGAATACAAAATCAGGAACCTTTGCTGTTGGTTTCACATATCTAGACTTTAATATTCACTGAAATGATCTGTGTTCTTGAAGCCGGTTGTAATTTTTGTTTTTTTATTTTTTCATTCTAGATTTTATCTTCCTGCCCAGACATTAAATGGCATTTCATTGGGCATCTACAGAAACACAACATTAACAAGCTAATAGGTAAGAGCAGAGAAAGTCAGGTGGGTGCTTGCAGCGTGACGGCTGATCTGTTTTATTTACTAAGCCACAATATTAAATGGGGGCAAATCCAAGTGCACAGACTCTGTACACGGGCACACACATACCATGTAATGTCTGCAGTAACTGGTTTATACTTCCATAATATGATAAAACATTTTCCTTTTCCTCACTAGAGTATCAGTCAGCGCAGATTTATAAGAATTAGTGCTGCACTTCAGACTCAGGTCAAATTCAGCCCGTCCATATCGATTTTTCAGGCCTAACCCCAATTTGAAATAAATCCAAATTTTTTCACAAGTTGGGTGGTTCAGTGTAGTACTAAACAGGGACCGATTCCAGCTCCACTAAAAATAATGCTGTGTGCATGAACCCATAGATGTGATGACGCATTATGAAAAATGTTCTAGCATGCTAAATGTCACTGATCTGTAATAAGGGTCCCAACTTTACATGCAGTTTTCAATACACTGGTCCCTCAATATAAAATATTTATTGGTTCTGTGATGACCCTTGTATGTGGAAACTCTAACTCTATGGGAAACTGCTAATTGGTTTCAAGGCCCAAAATATCAGTCAAAATGAGGATTAAAGAAAATTCAGCAGATAAACAATACAGATACAGCAAGCCCTTACATATAACATCAGAAAGAGCTGCTGGACATCACTTTCTATATTGAGGAATGGAGCTTCTGTGCGTCATGTTTGTTATACCCAATGTACCAGAAAAAAAGAAAATGGGGCCCTCACCTGGTGCCCAAAGGAGGAGCTCCTCCTGGCACATGTAAAGAGCAGTACATGACATGTAGTACCGCACTGTACTGCAGAGAGGCGCTATAGACCGCCAATCATTGCATGCACCTCACTAATACATGTAAGAGCAGTACAGGACATGTAGTACTGCACTGTACTGTAGAGAAGTGCTATAGACCGCCAATCACTGCATGCACCTCACTAATACATGTAAGTGCAGTACAGGACATGTAGTACTGCACTGTACGGTAGAGAAGTGCTATAGACCTCCAATCACTGCATGCACCTCACTAATACCCTGTTTCGCCGACAATAAGACATAGTGAATTTTTTTTTATGCAATTCAGAGTTTGGCTGCTTATGCTGATGTTTGTGATGAAGTATATTAATAAATGTGGATTTTCGTTCAACTGTAAATGTGAATTCTTGTTCGTGGAAAAATAAGACTTAGCTAAAAATAAGTCTTAGCTCGCCTTTAGGAGCAAAAATTAATATGTCACTGTCTTATTTACGGGGAAACAGGATACATGTAAGAGTAGCACAGGACATGTAGTACTGCACTACTGTAGAGAGGCACTGTAGACTGCCAATCACTGCATGCACCTCGCTAATACATGTAAGAGGAGCACAGGACACAGAGTACCGCACTGTACTGTAGAGAGGAGCTACTAGACCATCACTTCATGCACCTCACTAATACAGGTAAGAGCAGTACAGGACATGTAGTACTGTACTGTAGAGAGGAGCTACTAGACCGCCAATCAGTGCATGCACTTCACTAATACATGTAAGAGCAGTACAGGACATGTAGTACCGCACTATACCGTAGAGAGGCGCTGTAGTCTGCCAATCACTGCATGCACTGCACTAATATATGTAAGAGCAGTGTCAGGACATGTAGTACCGAACTGTACTGTAGAGAGGGGCTACTAGACCATCACTGCATGCACCTCACTAATACAGGTAAGAGCAGTACAGGACATGTAGTACCGTACTGTAGAGAGTCGCTAATAGTCGCCAATCACTGCATGCAACTCACTAATACATGTGAGAGCAGTACAGGACATGTAGTACCACACTGTACTGTAGAGAGGAGCTAATAGACCACCAATCACTGCATGCACTTCACTAATACATGTAAGAGCAGTACAGGACATGTAGTACTGCACTGTACTGTAGAGAGGTACTATAGCCCGCCAATCATGGCATTCACTGCACTAAAATGGATGGTTTTCATGATAATTGGTTGGATCTTCCATCAATCACATGAGCTGCAGATGCTGACAGTTATATCCCTGCATAAAAGTATTGGCTAATGCACCTACTGATATCCTACCACAATGATGTCACAGTACACTGTGTCTGGTGAGCTGTTTTCAATACAGTGATGTCATAGTATATAACACAGCGGTGACGATACAGTACACGAATAATACATACAATGATGTCACAGTACTAGGATTCTGAAAGTTATTTCATAGTGCAGAGATAATAAACAATGATATCATGCTATGGCATAATAAAGCCCTTGACGTTATAGTACAAGGATAATAAACCCAATGAAATCGCAGTACGGTGATGAATAAAAAGTTCTGCCCTCGCACAGGGATAGAAAGCACAGTCATGTCGCAGGCCGAGGATAATAATCACAATGATGTCGCTGTGAAGGTATAATAACCATAGTGATGTCACAGTACAGGAATAAGATACAGGGGAGAATTGCTTCAACTTCTTGAGATCACGACTTTGCACAGGAACTGTTATAGGCCAGGCAATGCATCCTGGGAAAAAGGGTATGTAAATGATCTCTCCTCTAGAAGGAAGAAAGCGGTCTTTCTTGTCCCCCCATTGGAGGTGGCTTTCATATAAGTCAATGACTGATTAATTAAAGAGCCTTGAAATATGATTTTTGATCTTGGGCCAAGGCAAAATCTCCTTCAGGAGGAGGAGTCGCCGATCTGCAGATGGCTGTGTCAGGGCTTTTGCCCATCATCGGTTCAGAGCAGGATTCTGGTTGCCTGGTGATGTAGCTATATTGGGGACATTGTTAATCCCTATGGAGACCGCCGGCCTGTTTTGTGCTGATGTTGACCAAAAACCCCAAAACAGTAATTTATAGATGGATCCTCTTCCTATTGGACATTTTGGTTTGGCTTAAATCCTTAGTCCTGTTTCAAGGCTCTTTAATGGGTCAGACATTAACTTATAGGAAAGCTAACTGCACAGTGACCAGTAATTTTATAATATGAGAGTGATGGACACATACAGCATGGAAATTAAAAATGCAGTAAAGCGCCGGGTCCGGACGGCATTACGGGGGGCTTTTACAAACTTTTAGGCCACGATATAGGAGAGGTACTTATCCAGGTGTTTGAGGAGATCTTAGATAAAAAGAGGGTGATGTCTTCGTCCCACACAGCCCATATCAGGGTGCTACACAATGAGGGGAAGGTCCCGGATTGTCCTAGCTCCTATAGGCCGATTTCATTAATCAATGTCGATATTAAAATATTTTCCAAATTAATGGCAAACGGGACTAGCAGCGGTGCTGCCCAAATTAGTGGGTCTCAATCAAAATGGATTCATAAAAGGAAGGTCGGGTGTGGTAAATATCAGAACAGTTTTAGCGGTTCTGGATAGTTTGGAGGGAAAGGACGACAATCAAGGATGCCCAGCTCTATTTGCCGTGGACGCCGAAAAGGCGTTTGACAACGTGAAATGGTCTTGGTTTTTATAAGGTCATGGCCAAAATGAACATACAAGGGAACTTTAGGGCTTTTTACTAAAGGGCCATATATGACCAACCGATGGCAAGAGTAAGCACTCCTGGTTTTCTTTCAGATCCTATTCGACTACAGAAAGGGACACGGCAGGGGTGCCCACTTTCCCCATTACTATTTAATATTGCACTGGAGCCCGTCATTAGATATTTAGTCTCTTCCGATATCTTTGAGGGAATAAAAGTGGGCAAAGAGGAGGTCAAGTTATGCTGCTTTGCAGATGACATGATGCTTTTCCTGAATCACCAAAGGACTTTCTGGGTAAGGTAATTGCATTTCTGAATCAAGTGGGACCCCTTAGGGGGGTTTATAAAATCAACATATCTAAAAGTCAGGTGCTTTTCTTAGGGGACCATGGAGAAGGGGTACAGTTAAGAGAGGAGGTTAAGGTGGTCTCTTCCTCCTTGACATACTTGGGGATAAGAATAGGAAGATAGAACTCTTATTTATATCAATTGAACTATGGGCCCTTGATAGATAAAATACTAGGAGAATTGAAAAGGTGGAGTGCATTGCCATTATCATTATTTGGTAGGGCGCAGCTGATAAAAATGATAAGCTTTGCACGTCTGTTGTATCCCTTGCAAAATTTGCCCATTCTTCTGAAACATACGGATGTAAACAGGTTACAATCCGCATTTGTAAAATTTTTGTGGAATTCCAAGAGGCCTAGGATTTCATATAAAAAGCTTAGTTTATCCAAGTTGGATGGGGGTTTGAACCTTCCCAACATTAGAATGTATAATTTAGGGGCGTTGGTGCGCCATGTGGGGGAAACTGGCTAAACGAGGCAATAGCTTCTCTAACTTACACCTTGAACGGCAGCTGGCTTGCCCGGAGAACCTAGTTTGCGCTCTTACATAGCCCGGCTAGGGATCTTCCCCTGCATGTTAAAGGGAGTGTGGCTCTCGGGAAACACTTTAGGCACATGGGGCATGTCAGGAAGCTGTTCACTTTGCCCGGGGCATCTCTCAAAATATGCTCCCATCTGGGAATTGGCCACATTTCCGGCAGGAATGGAAAATTCGTTTTTCGAAGAATGGGAAGTAAAAAAATAGGATCGATAGGAGACCTAATCAATGAGCAGGATAATAGGTTCATGGGCAATGGCAAGAAATGAAAGAGAGAAATACGGTTTCAGGGAGGGACAAGTCTTCCAATTCTGGCAAGTGATGGCCTTTGTAAGTCTAAGATTAAAAATTTAGCGGCAGCAGAGACGCCAGGCATTTTTGATGATCTGGTAAAGGGTAGGATCGCTGTGGTTCCTTGTCCATGATTTACAGGAGATTATGTGACAGAGTGCTAGCACCAATTAAGGAATCCTGTTTTCGTTTGTGGGAAAGGGAGTTGAGAGACCCCGAGATACAGCAGAAAATCAGAGCAGGGTGGGGAAAATTAGAGCTTCTATCATTAACGAAAACTGGAGGGAAATGTTCTTCCGCTTTTGGGCCCCAAAGCCACTTACCCCGTTTAATCTTCCCTTAAGAATGCCCCAGCGCATACCTCAGGGAATTTTCCCCAAAAGTAAGTTACAGAAAGCAGACCTGTTACATTGCATATGGCATTGCCCGAAGCTAAAGAATTTGGGGTGAAATTCTTTTGCGATTAGAGAGGTGTGGAATGTGGAGGTGGGGGAGTGATCCTATAAGCACGATTTTCCATTATATCCTTGCAAAACGACAACAGGACGGGAGAGATCCCTGCCTTAATAAATCACAAGGGGGTGCACACGTTATTACTGGTGGCTAAGAAGTGTATCCTAAGACATTGATTGGGGGAGAGTGTCCGACAAAAGGATGAAGCTGTCCTTTTTATCAAGAGATTGCTAACCATAGATAGGATTGAGGCGGAAACAAAATAAGAGCTCTTTATCTGAGAAGTTCTTTAAAAAGTGGAAGAGTTTTATAGTTAAAACTTTTTCAGATGAAGAGGTAGGGGCGCTGATTGATCATTTTCGCACTTCTGATTACTACCTCAGGGAAAAGTTGGCTGGGTCCTTGGGCAGACTAGAGGTAAAGGGGATGATACATGAACTAGGGAAAGTATAGGTTGTCTAAGAAAGGTTACAAGGGAGGAATCCCTGCACTGTGTAGGTGATCTTATTAGAATTTCCTTGAAGAGGAAATGGTGTTTCACAAAAATTTTTGGTGAAAAATTTTTCCATTTCCGGGGGGGCTGGTGGGTGGAAGGGGAGGGGCTTTATAGGGATTGTTTAATATTGGCTCGGTTTATTATTATGGATGTTAATATAATTAAATGGAGAAGTGTAAGAGTTACAGGAGCATTTAACTGTTACATATTGAAGTATTATATATATATTGCGATGTGATTGTTTGTAAAGGAGGACATATTTCTACTCAATAAAATTCGTTTAAAAAAAAAAAATGCAGGAGTCATAATAGACGGGTATAACACACAGTGCTATCACTCTACAGGGATAATAAACCCTATTCAGCTGTATGGGAAGAATTTCTGCTGCAAGCACAGATCTGCCAATGTGAGCAAACCCCTAGCTAGAAAGCATTGACCCTAAAATGTTAGCAACATGACTTGGGGCAGTATTGTTGCCTGTGCAGCCAGTTGAGCGGCATGGTGGCCCACTTCTGGCAGTGTGAAATGGGTAATAAAAATAATTCATATATTTATGTTGCAGCATAATTGTGTCCAGTATCACACAGTGGTTGCGTATATCTAGAGGCAGCCTTTATTACAACAGAACCGCACGGTGTGAATGCATCCTAAATTAAATCATTCATTTCCGAATTTGAGAACATCTGGTGATTGTAGTGTAGGTGAATGCTAGAGAAGAACACGTTAAATCTCCTTTGCTCTGTTGTCTCCGCCTCATTGTCCATCTTCTTTTCTCCCAGCTGTTCCAAACCTTCACATCTTGGAGACTATAGACTCTGTGAAGCTTGCGGACAAGGTCAACGCTTCATGGCAGAAAAAAGGATCGACTGAGAAGTTGAAGGTCATGGTACAAGTCAACACCAGCAGTGAAGAAAGTAACTGTTGCATAGGCTTAGCTCTTGATGAACCCTTGTATGTCATAGTGGTGGCCTGCTCATTGCCCATCACATCCACAGGCCTGATACACTTTTTCTTTCAGGCAAACATGGCCTTCCTCCATCAGACACATTGGAGTTGGTAAAACATATCCAGGAGAAGTGCCCAGAGTTGGAGTTTGTTGGTCTGATGACCATCGGGAGCTTTGACCATGATCTCACACAGGGACCCAACCCCGACTTTCAAGTAAGCAGGCTTGTTACATATTCAAAGGCAAATGTTTAATCTCGATTACTTTCTTTCATCCATGTTTAAATACTCCCTAAATATTGTAGTTGTGTTTTATCCTCTTCCTATCTCCCTTCCTTCATCCACGTTTTCCCCACCTTTGGTTGAACTTGATGAACATATGTCTTTTTTTCAACCCTACAGACTATGTAACCGTGGCCATTTTCAAAAATCTGATAAGTCTGTGAAAGTTTATAATAATGCAGCACACTGATGCTATTTACCTGGTTCTCTCACCTTGACTCAACTACTGAATTTACCAGAATCCTTTCTTGTCTTGTATGACGTTTCCTAAGCTTACTCGCTATTATGAGATCATATTAGACACCCTCTGCATTTCATAATAGAACATAGAAAAGGGGTTGTCTTCAGTAGACTGCATTATCTGGCATTGCCACTTCATTGTAACATATGTGTCTCTATCTTTACCAATAAGAAGCATACATGCATTGTATATCAATGAGTTGTTGAACAAAAATAAGCATTAACCCCTTCACGACCTTAGACGTATCCATACGTCCAGGTGGTTTGGGGGTTCAGGCACCTGGACGTATGCATACGTCCTGAGGATCACGCAAACTCTAAAGCAGAGTTCGCGCGATCGGCGCGGGGTGTCAGCTGTATATTACAGCTGACATCCCGCAGCGTCGGCCCCGATCCGAGATCACTCCGGGGGGGGTGGGTGGGGGGTTAACCCCTTTTTTATCGCGACGACCGGGTGCAATAATAAGAAATGCAGGGGATATCGCCCCTCCTCGTCTCGTCCGACAGCACCGCACATGTGAAAGCTGCTCCCTTCCGGGTTGTCTGTGACGTCACGATGCCCAGCCTTTCCCTGGGGCAGCCCCGGCAAGTGACTGACATTTACCATAGGAACCAGTGCACAGCAACAACTGTCGGCATTGTTTCCTATTGAATGAGGATCTAAAGATCCTCATTCAATCCCCATGGGGAAAAGTAAAAAAAAAAGTGAAAAACAAGTAAAACACAACACGAAAATAAAATAAAAAACACGTACACCGCCCTTTTCCCCCTTTCAATCGCCCCCAAAAAGTAAAAAATAAAGTACCCAATTTGGTATTCCCGCGTGCGTAACGCCCTTTCCCTAAAAATTTTGTCATATTAATACCCACGGGGAACGCCGAAAAAAAAAAAAAAAAATCACAGAATTAGATTTTTTGTTCATCCCGCACACATAAAAGGAAAAAAAAAAGTGATAAAAAATCCTAAAAACGCCAACGTTGTACCAATTAAAGCGTCATTCATCCCGCAAAAAAAAGTCCTTACACACTCATATACGGAAAAAAAAAAAAAGTTATGGCTGACGATGGGATCTAAATATTCTTTTACACACTAAAAACACATTTTTTTTTTTTTTTTTTTTTTAAAGTGCTTAAAAATAAGAAAAAATATATAAATTGGTATCGCCTTTTTCGATTGACCCACAAATTAACTAACTTATTACGGACTAAAAGTGAACGTTTTTAAAAAAAAAAAAAAAAAAAACAAAAACAAAACACTACTGGATTGCAGTATTTTCTTCACTCTCCCTTTCCCAAAAAAAAGGATTTAAAAAAGATCAAAAAGTCTTGTCCCCCCAAAAATGATCCCAATAAAAACTCAATCACCCGAAAAAAAACAAGCCTGACACAGCTCCATACACAAAAAAAATTAAAGTTAGGGCCCTCAGACTATGGCGATGAAAAATGTTTTTCCTGTTTGAATAAAAGTGTTTTTATTTATAAAACATTTAAAAAAATAAAAAAATATACAAATTGGGTATTGCTGTAATTGTATCGCCTGCTGAGTAAAGCTACATGTCATATCTAATGCAAGTGACCGCTAAAAAAAATAAAAAACACACCAGGATTGCGATTTTGTTCAAAACCCTCCAAAAACCTTAATAAAAAGTAAACAAAGTTTTTGTATGCACCCTAATGGTACCAAAAAAGCACAATTCACCCCGCAAAAAAAAGGCCCACACAGCCTGCACACGCAAAATAAATAATTTATGACTGTCATAATAGGACAAAAAAAACGCAATTTTTTATAGCCATTTCTTTGTGAAAAAAGAAATAAAACATAAAAAACTATATAAAATTTAACCATTGAAAATGTACCGACCCCCATAGTAAAGTTACACATCATTTCACTGCACAGTAAAACCTGTAAAATTAAAGCCCAAAAAACAATGGGGAACTGCGGTCCCCCCCCTCCCCCATTTTCGGCCCCAATGCTAAAAAAAAAACGATGGAAACCTGGGTCCCCAAAAAAGCACAATAAACCCCTATAGAGACCCCTAGGGGTTGTTGAATCTAAAAATGGGGCGGACTTCGGGAAAGGGTTTTTCACCTTTTTGGGGTTCTTTGGGGACTTTGCAAAGCGACAGGGCCACACCAAAAATCTGTTTTAAAGCCAAAAAGCGCTCCCCCCCTTTTACCCCCCCGCCATGGGGGCCCAAACCCAATTTACACCCCCATGTAGGGTATTGCCGACTTTGGGAAAAAATTTCTTTTTACAAATTTTAGGGTTCTTTTTCCCGGATTCCCTTTTTAATAGGGAAAAATTTTAAGATAAAATAGCAGATAAATTGGAAAAAAAAAAATTTTTTTACATTTCACAGCCTTATGCTAAAAAAAAATTTGTGGATCACCTGTGGGTCGAATTTTTTTCATACACACCCGTAATCACCTTAAGGGGTTTTTAGTTTCCAATATGGGGTCTTTTTAGGGGGGTTTATTAAGTTTTGCACCTTAGGGCTCCTCAAAACCCGAAATGGGCCTAAATAAAAAAGATTGAAAATGAGCCCCAGACCATAGGGCTCCTCCTATTTGGGCTTTTGGGGAGCCCAAAAAATCACTGGGGGGCCCCATATGGGATATTTCTAAAAAAAGGCAGACCGGGGGAAATTTATATTAGTTGCATTTACCTAGTCACATTTACCGTATTCCAGTGAATAATGGGTAAATATTGAAAAATCTGCAAAAAAGTGAAATTTTGAAATTTCCCCTCCACTTTGCTTTTAATTTTTTCCCTGAAATACCTAAAAGGGTTTTAAAAAACTTCCCAAACCGTTGTAATTCTTTAAGGGTCTATTTTTTAGAAGGGTCATTTTGGGGGTATCTAAAAAACAGGGGCCCTTCAAAGCCACGTCAGAACTGGATGGTCCCCAAAAAAGCCCCTAAGTCATAAAAAAAAGGGCATTTAAAAATGATGCCAGCTAGAATGGACATATGGGAATGCTAGTTTAAATTTTTGTGGGGAATAATTATCTGTCTTGCACGCAGAAATTTTGGGAAATTTCAAAAACACAGATTTTTTTAAAATTTTCATGAATTTTTATATTTTTCACAAAAAAAAAAAAGGAATGTATGGATAAAAATTTTTTACGACTTAAAACACAATGTGTCACAGAAAACAAACCTTAAAAGGGGGAAAGGGGTTTACCCCAAAAGGTATTTTTATGCTGGTTTGTACTACTTCACTTTCAGTGTGTTCAAAAGGGGGCGTGTATGATTTGTTTTAACTGCATAGCATGGACCCAGCAGGGTTGCACACCAGCCTTTCCCCCCCCTGTGCTCCCCCCAGCAAACAAAAGTCTGTTTATGTAAAGAGCTTTAGCATAGGGGTCCTAGATTCAAATCACTGCAGGAACCAAACGTGTTTTTTTTTCTCACTTTACATACCTGAGTTTTTTTTCCTTTTATGCTTTTTACTGGGTCCTTAAAGGGCTTTTCACCCGCGTTTACTGAGTTTTGTAGTTTAGCACAAAACTCTGTCTTCTCAGGGTTTTAGGTGGTTCTACCGGAGTACATTTCAACTTATTCAAGCCGTTACTTACAGTGCAGGATTTTTTTTATTTTTACAGTAAAGCCATGCTTTTTAGTCCTCACAGCACTGTACCCTTTTTTTAGTGAAGCTAAAACTTGTTATATAATAAGTTTGCTCAGATCTCAGTAGTCAATGGGGTGATGTCACTTCCTGCTCTCAGCTCTCTCAGCCAATCAGATAAGACGTCTATCTGGTATGCAGGTAACTATAGAAACCTTTGTGCATTTGGAGAGCTCCTAAAATGTCTCCCATCTCATGAGTAAAGTAAAACCTATTGACCAATGTACTATATTTAGAAAAAGTCTTTATTTAACTGTCCCTTTATGTTGAAAGCTAATTTTTGTAGTGAGAAAACCCCTTTAATTACTAAGGAGTACAAAGGGCTGGAGAAGAATGATAGCACCTGCCGTTTAACACTGGCTCAGCAGTGAGTGTGTGTGATTACTAAGCAAAGAACTGATTGACAATAGCTGCCTGAGAGGAGAGGTGATGTCTGAGCATGTGGGCCAGGACTGAGGAGCTTTCGTCACTGGTCGTTCCCCTGGGGGATGACTGTTTATGAAACCCAAAAAAGCACTAAAAAAAATGGAAGAGAATTTGTAATATTGATGAATGTGGTAAATGTTTATTATTTAATTTGCAAGCTTCCCATGTCAATTTTACTCTGCGGTAAAACCCCTTTAAGGTGTGGCTGCCACAGAGATTTGGGGAAAAATTTTTCTTTTCTTTGAACAGTTTTTTTTTACCGTGGCGACAGTGGCTCAGTGGGGTTGTACTGTTATCTTCAGCCCCCGTGGCCTGGGGTTTAACCCCCACCAAGGACAACATCTCAAGGAAATTTTTTGTTCTCCCCATTTTTTATGTGGGTTTCCCCCCAAGTACTCCGTTTCCCCCCAACTCCAAGAAAATTTCAGAAGGTTCATCTGGAATGTAATTGTATCCCAATGAGGGCAAGGGCTGTGACAATGAACGACAATCCTGTAAGCATGTGGAATGACCTATATATCTCCCCT
>JAODAL010055581.1:0-23857 GCA_025379985.1 Phyllomedusa bahiana
ATTTCACAGAAGTATGATTAACTTGGAGTTACTTTGTGTTGTTTAAGTGTCCCCTTTATGTTTTTGAGCAGTGTACAAAAGTATAGGAGAGGGGCCATATAAATTCAGAATTGGACTGTATCAGGATTTTGTTGCTGAAATAATGGAGACTCATAGATGATCATAAAAGCTGTAAACATAAGATTTTTTAAAAAAATGTTTTTAAAATGTTTTTTCTTAGTTGCATTGAAACCATAAAAATATGCATGCATATGGTGGGTTAAGAATTTAATAACTGTGGCTTAAGAGTAGGAAACTGAAGGGTAGTTTTAGTGGAACATACTCTGTTTAGGTCACAGATTTTTTTGTTGTTGTTGTTTTTTTTTAAACAAGTTTATTACTTTGTAGAGGTTTACAGAATATAGTTTTAATAATTGCACATAAGTATTGTAAGAAATCAGGATACAATAATATGACAATAGAGTTTGGGAAGATAGAGACTTGAGTAGAGAAATTATAAACTGGATTTAATGTGGATAAGAGTAAGGCTATGCACTGTGGACACAAAAAAATAAAAAGTAAATGCATTTACTAAATAGTTAAATACTTAGTAAAACTGCCACTGAACATTTTTTAGGGGACAGTGGTGGACAGGAAGCTCAACTTTAGCAGTTGGTGTTAAGCGGTTCCTACCATGGCAAATAAAATCGTGAGAAACCTCAAGATGTACAGATGCTTATGACAAGGAC
The DNA here is from genome assembly GCA_025379985.1 of Phyllomedusa bahiana. NCBI lineage: Eukaryota > Metazoa > Chordata > Amphibia > Anura > Hylidae > Phyllomedusa > Phyllomedusa bahiana. The sequence continues at coordinate 729 of JAODAL010055581.1, forward strand.
TTACAGACCACACATATAATATTGTTTACAACTTTGGGCATTTGAGTAAGGAAAGGACATATCTACCTTGGTCACCCTTCTCTGCACCTATTCTAGGTAAACTAAGGGAATAGGGTGGATTCCGGTACCAAAACAGGTTATCAAATATAGGGTTATGAAGGGTGCAGAAAAAAATAGCTTAAAGAGTACCTATCACTTCAGACACACCTCATGAAGTAACAGAAGACTAAAATACAAACACTTTCTCAAATAAGCTTCATTAGGAAAACCAAAGCATTTCACCTGTATTTCAGTTTTTAAAAAAGCGCTGGCCCTTTAAAAACAGCTCTGAAGTCGGGCCAAGTCGGCACATGACAGCTTGATGATGACTGTTGTCCCCATCATGTGCTCACCACAGCAGTGTAATACAGATGCCTGTGTGCTATGGAAGAGTAGGCTGAAGAAACAAGTAAACTCTGTCACACTGTTTCCTTAGGTTCTGTCTCCACTGCACAGAAAAAAGTCAATTTTTTCAGCGTTTTTCATTTCTAAAACACTGAAAAAACGACTGAAAGCAGCTTCCATAGACCTATTGTAAAAAACCTCCTCTGTCTCCACTGAGCTTATTTTTTCTGCTCATTTTTTTTTTTTTACTGGTCGTCTTTTGTAACAAAAAAAAGCCAGAGCCGGGCAAAAAATTTCTACGGGAGTCTAGGAAAGCGCTGGACGTTTTTGCCGGTTTTTTTCAATGAAAACCCCCTAATGGGGTTTTAAATTTTTATATTTTTTTAAATTTCTGCATAAAGTGTTCTCTTTTGTACCTTATAATAAAGGATCATTTTTTTTCCGCTAACTTTTTTGCGCAATTTAAATTTTTGCTCCAATAAAACTAAATATACGTTTTTTTTAAGATTTTGGCGCTAAAATACTTTCTTTGGGAAATTTTGACACTAATAAAGTTTTCGCTTTGACGCTAAAAATACATTTTTTTTTTTTTAAATTTTGACGCTATTAAAGTTTTTTTTTCTCCCCCTTTTTTGCTAAAAAAAAAGTTGTTTTTTTAAGGATTTTGGTGCTATTTAAATTATCTCCCCTTTTTTTCGCTAACAATCCTTTTTTTGTTACAGATTTTGTAGAAAATTTTTTAGCGGCAAAATCCTAAAAAAATTTATTTTTAGTGCAAAAACGTAAAAAAAAAAAAAAAAACAAAAACAAATTTTTAGCGACAAAAGCAAACTCTATTTGCAGCAAATCCATAAAAAAAAATATTAAAAATTGTAGTGCCGAATCGTAAAAAAAAAGGACTTAAAGGGGGTTTGCCCGGACGCAAGTTTTTTTACCTTCCTTATCAGCACAGGGGGAAAAGTCAAAAAATCACGCTAGTCATGAAGGGGTGCAGGGGTGAGAGGGGGGGGGTAGTAAGGAGTGAGGAAAAAGGGGGCTCTCAAAACTTAAGTGAAAAAAATAAACAGTACAACAGTGGATTCCCCAAAAGCAAAACACACCTCATAACTGCACTTTTTTACCCGGGCCTTAAAAGCTCTTCCTTTTTCCTGCTCAGATAAAAATGTTTACACAACACGGCCTTCAGCCCTGGGTCGTTCTATGAAGCTTTGTAACTAAGGGGGATTTAGAAATGCTGTGCTCTCAGAGTCTTCACTTTTTGTAATCTCATATATTTAGTAAAGTGTTTAAATACCCATTTTGGAGGTTCCCACGTCAACATTACATGGTAGCAAAACCTCTTTAAGGTCAAAGTCCGTAAAAAAAACAAAACGCATTTTAGGCTACAAATTCCATAAAATGACTACAAGATTCCATATAAATGCAATAATGTGCTTTCCATCTCCTTTTGTAGGGCGGAGTTACATCCAATGGCTTAATTTATGCAGACATTGAAAACCAAAAAATGCAAATCGCAGTAATAAACGGACGTTTTTTCAGCTGCTTTTGACAGGCAGAGGAGAGAAAACTTTTAGTTTTAAGTTTTTAGTATTTGGTTTTCAGGTCGTTTTTTTGTCCACTGCAGTGTAGACATAGCCTTATTGTGCTGTGCCTGCTCTACTGTGTGTAGTGAGAGACTTACTATATTTACTATTTTGCCGTAGGCAAACTTAAACTCTATCAGTTCTCTATCTGTTAAACACTAAAACGTAACTTTTATTATGTATAACTCTTAACCTCTATCACCTATTTAAAAACCTGATCTCTCCCTCACATTTAACCCTTTTTGCTTCTGAAAGAGGAATAACTCCCTTTCTATTATCAAGTCTGGTGGAGCACCACCTATTAACAGGAGAGCCTTATATCTATAGCAAAGTACTAGCTCCAGTAAGGGATCCCAAGCCTACCACCTGGGCAGTCGTCCCCAATCTCAGGGAAATACAGAACAAATAAGGCCCCCTTGTGACACCCTCAGCAGGTGACACTTGTAGACAGAGGCGAGAAATCAAAATTTAAAACGTCATATCTGACCTCGCCGACATGTTTCGCCAGCTAACCTGGCTTCATTAGGGCTTAGATGTCTGGATCATTTTAATAAAAATATTTTTGGGTACTGGTGCCCTAATAAAATTAAAACGAACAGTAAAGTCAACTCTCCTCTCACCTACATTCCGAGCACTGCCATTGTCCACCGTCTATGCTGGTTTTGGGCATGTCCCCACGGCACGGGTTTTTGGTTGGTTTTTCAGGTGGTTTTCGGTTTTGCATACCGCTTGAAAAACCGGCCGAAAATTAGCACAATGGTGCTCTATGGAAAACCCGTGCAAGTTTTCCGTCCAGCCCCCTGCGGCCGTAGGGACGGCCGCAAAACCGGGCACATACCGGTCAGGTAAATCGACCGGTATTTGTCCGCTGCTGTGGGGACGCAGCCTTTGTTAACTTCAGAAACTGAAATCTCTGAAAGAGACCTTAGTAAATGGCATATGACTGCTGCAGCCAATAGGTGGCTGCAACAGTGACGTACTTTTGAGCTGTAACCGGAAGTAAACAGAAGACTGGCGTACAGCAACCGTGCTGTAATGCAGGTAATTTTAAGCTTTCTTTAATTTTATCAGGGTAGCAGAATACTTTTAAGGCTTTATTCCTTGGAGCCGAAACATTGCCACTGGACATGGAATAAAGCCTTAAAACTTTTTTCATTAATTGTGAGTGCCGCTTTTTTTCCTTCTTCAATCAATTCTGTAGTTACACAGATCATGCTTAATAGAAGTTAGCAGGTTACTGCATGAATCTCCAAAATGAGTTGCACCGTTGACACCTAAGTGATCAGGAAATCCTGGGTGGTAGAATTTTATGGATCTTATTTTACTTGTGATTGTGAACAATGCTTTTTAACCACATTCTCTTAGGGTATGTTCACACGGCTTATTTTCACGTGCATTTCATCGTGTATTAAGCTTTATACGAGGCGAAATGCGCGCGCCACAGTTATGGTCATTCCTAGCTCTCATAGAGAGCTAGGAATTACCAGACGTCTTCCCGGGCGATCAATCCGATCGTATCATACGCCCAGGGAGAGAAGCGACATTTGAACTGTTTGAGGTACTTACGCGCCACTGACAATGCATGTCGATGCCAACACCCCTCTCCCCCGCTTTGGAAGTACGTGCTGATCAGTGCGTGCTTCCAAAACACCCAGCGTATTGCAGCACATCCAGTACCTGCCCCAATACGCCGTGTGAGCATAGCCTTATATTACTAAAACCATTTTAAGAAGGTACTTCTCTAATAACTAATAATAAGTAATCCATGCTAACTTCACCATATATATCAGAGAATATAAAGTAGTATTAATAAAAACTATATACCTTATTATCTTCTATTAAAATAAGTTTAAGGCTTAAACTAGACATATCCAAAGTACAGAAGCAGGGAGAACATGATTTATAAAATATCTGCAAAGATGATCACAGACCACTAGTAGGTCCGCGATATGGTGCTCAGAGTTCGTGTTAACTACTAGTAGCAAAATAAAGTGCAAGTGGTAAGCTGTTACTATTAGGGCATGTTCACACGACGGATTTGGCCGTGGTTATGGCCACGGGATCCGACACGGTTTCCGCGACCAAAACCGCGGCCAAATCGCGCCTAATTTATTAACATGGTTTCCTATTGGAAACCGCTTTAATATTCACACGCAGCGGGTTCGGCTGCGGCTTTGCTACTAGGCGGGTTCTGACAGGGAGTCCTCAGCGCAGCGGCCGGTGCGCGGTTTGCCCCCTGCCTAATAATTTGCATGGGGGCAAACCCTCGCCACGCCCCACTTGCCCCACGCCGCAAACCTGCGTCGGGAGACGCGAGTTTGCGGCGAGGTTAGGACGAGGCTTGGCTGCGGGGACCGCGGCGAAAGCCGCGGCCAAACCCGTTGTGTGAACGAGGCCTTACACGCATTTGAGTTGTTTTTTTTTCTTTTATTTTTTATTTTTTTTTATTGATTTTTTATTTTTTTATTTTTTTTCCGTCCAAAAATATAAAGAACATTCAAATCATGGTAGACATGACTTTGTCTCGCAGAATGTCCTTGTTGCCCACAGCAACCAATTAGAGCTCAGCTTTCATTTCTTTTACTGTTCCAGAAAAATTGAAAGCTGGTCTTTTGGTTTCTATGGGAAACAAAGACAGTCTTGCACTTAGACAGTTTTCAGAAATGAGGCCCACTGTAGCAGCAGGTGACGTTTAGCTAAAAGCAATGCAATATAAATAAATGGGGAACGGGGTTGAGGATCTAAAGCATCCCAATAATGAAAGTGTACATCATATCTGTAAGTTTCCCAGGTCGACCCCACATAACACATGCATCTTTTTCTACCATTAGGGACATAGAGAGCTGCCGGTCCATAAACAATGATCTAGATCTGGAGGTCGTTCTTTACATTTGGGGCAGTTAGCGAGCCTATATTGAGCAGTTAGTGGTAGGGATATTAAATGCAAAAATGGCTGTGTAAAATCCCTCCATAACATTTTTAATATGTTTATGAACTGGTTGCCATCCCTGCCTCCTCTTCAACATGTGTTTTGCAAATAGCTAAATTGAAAGGGTGCACAATGGAGGCATGTGCAAACCACATACAGGCACCATGTTAGAATACAGCGAGACAAGTCTCTGGTGTGCATTTGTGCTGCTTCGGCGGTCCCTTTTTTATCACAATATATTATTGTTGTTATGTATTATTAGCTGTATAAAATTCCCCCTCGGATTACTACTTGAGTAGCCACAAAGGGGATAACAACCTTACATGCATGGGCCAAAATAATCGCACAATCATACAGTGAATTAGTTCAACAATTAGTCATTAATATTTTTCACACCAGTACACAAATTTTTGGAATTTAAATTTTAAAAGAAATTTTTTGAATTTTTCTCTGGGTTTTTTGCAATTTAAAAATTTCTTCTAGTTTTCAAACCCCAAAAAGGGGTTGTCCTTTACACATAACATTCATCCCCTCGTACGGTTTTTTTGGTTTCATTTTGAAATTCCCCGTGGCGTGTTTACCCGGCTTCCACTAGGGGAAATAGAAGTCAAAGGGCTGAAACTATAAAAGCCAAACCCGTGCCGGGCCGGTAGAAAACAAACAGGCTGTACAAAAAGCGACCCAAAAGGGCTGTAGCAGCCCATATTAAAGAAGGGGGTTAAACCAGAAAAAGGGAGGAATTTCCTTTTAATTTGGGCACATATTGTTTTTTTAAAAAATCTTTTAACCCTAAAAAAAAAATTTCCCTTTTTTTTTAGACAACCCCCTTTTTGTAAACCCCGGGGGGTTTTGGTTTGGTCCAATGAAACAGTCCTGAAATATGCATGTTAAATATAATAAAAAATAGCAAAAAATTTTGGGGGAAAAATGTTTCTTACCTATTTTTCAAAATTTTAAACCCCAAATGGGGGAAATAATAAAATCTTTTTTAAAATTTCCAAAAAATATTTTTAAAGGTAAAATTAAAGGGGTTTTGTTTTTTTAGTTATGGCTTATTTTCAGCTTGGGGTATTTTAAAAAAAAAAATTTAGATTTTTTTTCCCCCTGAAAAAAATTTTTTAAATTTTTTTTTTTTTTTTTCTTTTTAAGTTGCGCCCCCTTTTTTTTTGTCTCCCATTTGTTAGTGAATGCTGTGCCCCCTTTAAACTATTTTTAAGTGAAAAAAAAGCTTTTGTTTTAGCTGAAAAACTGCCCAAAAAAGGGCCCAAATCATTTTTCCTTACAAAGGTGGTCTTTAATTTTCTCAAAAAACTGTTTGCAGCTATAAAAGAGCTTTCCCTTCCCAAAAATTGCCTCTTTTAACCCAAAACCATTCCCCGCTTGTTTTTTTTTTTTGGGGGTTTTTTTAAAGCGCCCCCTTGGGGGCTCTCCTTTTTAAAATTTAAAGGGAAAATGTGGAAGTTTTTTTTTGGGGGTGTTTGCAAACATCTCCCTTTTTTGGAAAAATACCTGCCTCATTTCTACAAGATCGTCTTCTTCCTACATAAAAAGAAGGTGGCTTCAAGCCAGAATTTTAAACCTTTAAGTGTTTTAAAAGGGACAGTGCTATGGCAAAACCGGGATTCCCGTTTAAAGGGCAATTTACCCATAGATTTGAAGCAAGCTTTCCCTTTCGTGGGGACTTTTCTATTGAGGAACCCCCCTTTCCCGAAAAGGTAAAACACATTGCCAGATCTTTGGGCAAAGGGCCCAGTTTTTTCCCTTTGCTTTTTTCTCTATGATTTTCCACATAGTACATCTTAAATTTTTTTTTTTTCCCTTTTTTTTCCCCTTTATCCAAGTCATTTTTTACGTTTTTAACCCCTTTGGGCCCCAAATTTTAAAAAGTAATTTTTAAGTTAACGAGAACCTGAAAATATGCCTATGTTATATTAAAGTGATTACCCTTTATGGTAAATAATTAAAAGCTTTGGTCCCTTAAAAACCCGGGAAAAACAAAACATGTCCAATGGTATTGGTTAGGTTGTACTACTTTTGAGTTGTAAAAGCTAGTTGTAAGCCAAAAGTTTTTTATGAAAAAAACTAAAAATTTCAACAAAAGGGGGCCCAAGTAAATTAAAGGCCAATTTTTAAAAAAAATACAAATTTTGACTATTGGTCCCATTGTTTTTTTTTTTTTAAGGGATTCCCCTTTAAAGTCATTGCCCCCTTTTTGGCTTTACAGACAATATATTAGGACCATGTTTTCGTAAAACTGGGACTGCTTTTGTGGGGGTGTTTTGTGTGTGGTGGGGGGTTTTTTTTTTTTTTTTTTTTTCGTTTTTTTAGTCTGCAAATCAGCTTTACCTTGCCAACTACTCAAAAAGGGTGGGCATGGGACGTTAAATAAAAGTCCCCGGTCCCCCAAAATTTCCCTTCTTTTTAAAGGGGTTTTTGCCCCAAAAAAAAATTGCTTTTGGGGAACTTGCAAATGAAATAAAAAAATGTTTTCCAAACCCCTCAATTTTTATTAAAAAATTTTCCCGCAAACCCTTTTGTTTTTAGCGCTCCTTTTTTAATCCATTGTTTTAAACTCCCTTCCAGGGGATCCCAAAAGGGCTGAGAGCTCCCTCATCCTGGTTTCCCCCTTTACAGACACAATTTTCCTTTTCAAGGGAGCCCATTGAGGTTCAAACCCCAGGTGGGGTCACCTACCCTATCCCCTGTACTCCTTGTAATTTGTCCAAACTGCAAATTAAATAAAAAAGAAACCTCAAAGAGGTTTTGTGCCAAATTTAAAAGAGAAAAAAAAAAAAAAATAGGTTCGGGGTTTTTTTCCCGGGATTTGAACCTAAGGGGCCCCTTTTGCTGTGAGGCAAAAACTTTAATACAGTTTCACCCAAAGCTTTAAAATTAAAAAGACCTTTCTTTCACTACAGAGAGGAAAAGGATGGTGGGTCATCCTGCTGGGGACCCTAATAAAGCAAATTTAAACCCAAAACACACATCCCCCTTCTGGGCACACACAGCTGGGGTACAGGAGGGATGAAAAAGGGGGAAATTGGGGGCCAAAAACCCTTTTTAAAAATTTTAAAGTAAACCCGGGGGGAGCCCAATTTCCTTCCCTTTGGGGAGGGTGGGGGCCCTTTAAAAAGGATTGGGGATTTTGAAACACCTAACTTTTATTTTGAGATATTTTTAAAAAATTAAAAGGAGAATAACAATCTTATGTATATGGCCAGCATTAGAGACCTAAATCTTAAATTTAAAAGTGTAAAACTTTCTACTTTTTCCCTTTTTAAAATCCCGCATTTCATGGATTTCTTAAAAGGGGTTTTTCCACCATGCGTTTCCCCAATTTGCCCCAGGCCCTTTAAGGGCTCACCTTTCTGGTTTGCGTGGGTGGGGCTTTTAGCAGTATTTGGACACCCTTCGCTTTAAAAAGTTGTTTTGTTATTTCCCTTTTTTGTGATAAAGGGCCCGCAAAGGGAAAATTTAAAAATTTGAAGCAAAAGCTCTAAAGGGGAAAGCTTTTCATTTAGTTACCTTTGTTCACAAAAGTTTCCCAAAAAACCCCGGGAGAATTTTTTTTCTTTTTTTTGGCCTTTTTTCAAGGAAAAATTAATGTTTAAAAAAAAACTTTTTTCCCTCATGGTTTGGTTTTTGGGGGGTGAAGGCCCTTTATTGTCAAACTACGGTTTTTCCCCCTTTTTTTTAAATCCTAAAGGGGCCAAAACCAAAAAAATCCAAATGACCCTGTCAAAAGTTTCCCAAAACCTGGGATTTTGGTCCTGATAAATGCACAAATGGGGGTTTTAAAAAGGCTACTAAGTGTGACATCCCCCACCCGGGGACTGTTTGCCCTTTTAAACATTTTGGTTTTCATAAAAACTGAGTAGTATCCCGGGATCCGGGCAGACCTTGATCTTTTTATCCAAAAAACACTGACATTTCTGAATTTTGGGCATGGGGGAAAGGGAAAAAAATTTGTAATGGTCTACGGGGAAAAGGTAGTTGGGAACCCGTTTTTAAAAAGGAAAAGGGATACAAAAGATAACCAAAGGGGCTGATAAAGTCAGGCAGCGCGTTCAACCTGTGATTTAAAAAAATGGAAAAATTGGGGGGTCGGGAAAAACCAAAACCCCGGGCAGGGGGAGACCCAAAAAAAATTTCAGCCACAACTGCCAAAAAAAATAAAATTTTTGGGATTCCAAAAAGAAACCCACAGGACTCCCCTAAATTAAAAATAGTGGGGGTGGCTGTTTTAAGAAGCCCCCAAAAAAAGGAGTTCATGAAACAAGGGCTGCCCGATCCCGGTCGCAAAGAAAGGGCCCTTTTTCTGGCAAAACCACAAGGGGATCTCGCCTACAAAAAACGCTAAACCCAAAAGGGGAAAGGGTCAAAAAATTCTTTGGAAAAAAGGTCATTTTGGAGTTATGAGAACCCAAAAAACCCAAATTTTTTTGGCACAGCCATAAACGTTAAAATTTGGAGAGGGGCAACAAGGGCCTATAAAATTTAAAAGGGTCACCATTCCCACGAAAAGCACCAGGGGGATTTGCTGAATTTTTTTTGGGGGATGTTGGGTTTTTCAAAAGGCACAAGAAAAATTGGGTCAAAAAATTGGGAAAAGGGAAAAAAGAATGCAGCTTTTCATCTGCAAAAACTGGGGGCAAATTTGCACTCATCAGCCCGGAAGCTGCCCCAAGGGAATACTTGTTCCAAAATGACAAAGATCCCAAAAAAACAAGGGCCAAGTCCCCCCCGGGCAATTTGGGTACAGAAAAAAAAAGTGGGAAGGTTTTCCCAGTGGGGCCAAACTCAGTGTCCCTTTACCCCCAAAATTTTTTGGGGCCCCCTCTGGGAGATCTCAAACGGCAGTTTATGCAAACCGGCCCGCCCAGAAATTTAAAGGGAATTGGAGGCCCCCCCCCTTATTTTCCAAGAAGAATGAACAGCTTTAACCATCTTGGGGGAAAAAAAAGAGCCTCATCCACATCTACCACAAAAAAACTTCAAGGGTGTCAAATTAAAAGTTTAAAGGGGGCAATACCGGGTATTTAAAAACCCGGGTATTGAACTTTTGGTCAAAAGGGGGATTTGGAAAGTTTTTGGTTTTTTTATGAATTTTAAAAAAAAGGAAAAAAAACTTTGTTTTTTACAATAAAAGGCTTTAAAACCCCCCCCACTAACCATGACCGGGGAAAAAAAAAATTTTTTTTGTTACCATTCCCAAAATTCTCCCGGAAAAAGGCCAAAAAAAGCAAAAAAATTTTGCCGGTGTAAGGGAAAAACTCGCAAGGGTGTTTTACCCATGGTGAAACTTGGGCTGATAACGGCAGCTTTTATCAGTCAGGGTTAAAAGAAAAAGATATGGGGAAGTTTGGGTTGGGGAACCAACCAAACTTGGTTTTCTCTAAGAAGAAAAAAAATATTTTCCCCCCTGAAAAAGGGAAAATTGTAAACTACAAGTAAATGAAAATAGTCTTCATAAAACCTCTCCCCACATTTAAAAGGGTAAGATACTATCACCCCTGTGATTTTAACCTTTTGGGCATCTTTTCTTATAACTCTTTGTTTTTTTTTTGGGTTCCTCTGTTTATTTTTCCTGGACAAATTTTTTACTGAAATCTTTCAGGGGTAGGTGTTGCCAATTTTTGGGGGTGTTTTACCCCAATTTAAAGTGACAATGGTATTGCAGAGAAAACACCACTGATATTTTAACACCCATTGACCCGATTTAGTAATACTTTACGGAAAAGGGAAAAAAAGGGATAATAAAAAAACAGGGGGGAAAAACACAATACAGAGTTTTTTAATGAAGACCCTTCCGCACTGCCCAAAAAAATACCAAAAAAAATGGTTTTTAAAAACCACGTAACACTGTGGGTTTTATTAACCAAACCAAAATCGGGTTTAGAGACACCAGGGCCAAAACCAATGCCATCGGGGCTGAAAGGGGAATATTTAAAGGGAAACCGGGGGCCCCCACAAACACTTCAGCATTTGGGACAGGCCGACCTTGCATGTCAAATGCATTGTTTCAAGAATTTATTTCAAAAGAAGCCCCGATAAAGTATTAAGTTTCAATATAAAGGGAAAAAAACCCTTCCCCCGTAAACCCCAAAATTTTTTGTTTTTACAATTATTTTTTTTCGACCGGGGGCTTATAAATTTTTGTAATTTTTTTTTATATCGGGAATTTTTGGGGCTTCTTAGCTATAAAAAAGCAACCACAAAGGCCCTAAATTACAGCTCAAAGGTAACCTTGACTGGTTCCCGAAGGGACAGTGAAAATTTTCTGTAAGCCAAAACATCTAAATAAAAAAAAAAAACTTGAAATAAAATTGCTCTGGTTGTAATGAGTCTTTGCCAAAAATTTGGGTTTTTAGAATTTTTACTTTTAAATTAAAAGCCAAAAAAATTATCCCTTTTTTTTATTAATTTTTTTAATGCACTAGTAGACCTCGTATATTACTTTTAGGAAACTTATCCAAAGAGGCACTGGGGAAAAAAATTTTACAATTAAAAAAACCCAAAAAGTATACCAAAAAAAAAGCAATCAATATCTGGTTAACAGTCTTTAATTAAATTTCCCTTTTAAATTACATAGAGTTTACAATTCAGAAAAATTATTTGGAAAATGTTGGGCTATGTTTTCAAAATAATAGCTGCCTTTTTTCTATGTTTTTACCAAAAAAAAATTATTTAAAAAATAAATTATCAAAAATTTTTAAAGCAGGAACTTCTTGAGGGGACATCATTGCAATGAGTAACCAATTTCCTTAACCCTAGGGAGTTTGTGGCTTCTTCCTGTTGCCCAATAGAAATGTGTAGTCATGTCTGCACCCCAAAATTTCCTGGCTTCCAGACAAAGCTAGCAAAACCCTCATTATTTTGTATTTTCCCTTTTTGCATCATCTAGGCAAGTGGTTTTTGGGGGTCGGGACCATGTACAGTAGTTTTCAATTTTACATACGAAAGGAAGTGGTCCTTGAGAAGTTGACTTTTAGCAGTATTCAGTTTTAAACAACATGGCCCCGCCCTTTTTTAACTATTGCCCGCATCTGTAAGAGTATTTACTCTAAAGGGTATTTAATGATTACGCGGGGCCCTACAAAACGCGGGGCCGGCCCCCTTGACATTCATTACTCGCGGGCGTTAATCGGCGCAAGTAATTAACATGTCACTTATCTCCCGCGCGTACAATTTGATCGTAGGGTACGAGGGGAGATTTCTCTATGAGAACTATGGATTAACGTAATTTCGGCGTGCATCTCGCCCGTATTTAGAGTACAAATACTCGGAAAAAACTTTACCCCATGTGAACATAGCCTAAAGATGGGAAGAGATGTTTTTCGGATGTCTGAAAAAACTTATATGTACTTGTCTGTTTTTCTTGTAGCAACTAGAATTGGTGGAGCCCAGCGGCTGGATACACGTGCCCTTAACAGATGCGCATAAAAGACCGATCCGAACTTTTATGATCCAGGTAGCTGTTTTAGCAAATCATCAGAATGGGAGAGATACTCATATGCGACAGATTTAAAGTGTTTACACCAGTTGAAAAAAAGCTCCATAGGCAAATTCCCCAGATGCACTACTATTGATTTTATGATGCATCTTTAAATCCGGTGAACGAACCAAGATCCATAAATGGGGTTTGGGATTGACAAAGTTCCTCAATGGACACTTTTTTTTTTTTTTTTTATTTTGTAGTAAAGTAAATTTTATTCCATGGAAACCAAGTTTTTATTAAGTTTAAAGCCATTTATTTTAGCAGGGGAAAAAATATCCAGGAAAATATAGTTTATTTTCTCAACACCAGTTTTTTATTGTGGTGTTCATGTACTTTTTTCTTTTTTTCTTTTTAAAATTTTCACATTTTTTAAAAGGGGGAAAATTCAATTAAACCCGATAATGGTTTTCTTTTCCAATTGAATCCTTTATTTCCCTTCTTCTGCCAGAATAAGGGGACTTACTTTTGTATCTTATTTTTTTTTCAAACACGTTTAAAAGTAGCTATATTTCAAAATACAGGCCTGTATAAAAAATGACGGGAAATTCACTTCAGTTTTTTAAATATCTGAATTTTAGTCATGTATTAAAGGATTGGGATGTCATTTTAATAAACCCCTTCAGGCCCGGGATCCTGTAAAATAATAGTAAAAAAAAAAAAAATGCTCACCTCTACAGCCACCTTGAAGCCCCGTTGCCACCACCTGATATCCCATAAATTTCTCACTGACTGGAGCCAAAACGGGGCCTCAAGCTCCGCTTCATGTCGCATGTGACGTAAGACTGTGATTAGCTGCCTATATGTGAACCCCTGGTGTGGGGCACTGGTGTCAGTGACCGCTGTAAAGGCGAGTCCCTTTTTCTTTTTTTTTTAATCCATAAAAAAACGTTTGGTTTGTATAGAGTTTTTTAAAATGTTCCCAAAACCCCCTTTTTTTGGTTGAAAAAATTTTTATACCTGGACTCTTGTGGGGAAAGAATAGAAAAAATCCCTTGCCTCAAAAGCCCCCACCGTCTCGGTCCAGAGCCCCCAGAGATCTCTCCTCTCACTTCCCATTTCCATCTAACACACAGAGTGAAGGGAGAAAAAAGCATTTCCTGTGTGTCAGGACGAGAACCAGCTCTAGAGGAGTTTTAGATCTGCAATGGCTGGGGGACCAGGAGGTACTATTTTTTTTTTTTTATTTTTTTTTTCCCCCCCTCCGGGCCCCTTTTTAAATTTGATTCTGTTCCACCAAATAACACCTTTTATTACTTAGAAGTTATACAAGTGTAATATTGGGAATTTTTTTTTTATATTATTTTTTACGACGCCCCTTTAATCTTACAATTTTGCTTTAGCCCTTTTAAAATAGGTTTTTCGATGATACAAGTGGTCCTTTTTTTTAAATTTTGAAGGATCACATGGCTTTTGTGTCTAGCTTTTGAAATTTTTTTCCTTGATTTTTATGACAATAATTGCACTTTAGACTGGCTATTTTTACCCATCAAAAAGAACCAGTGACACGCATAACAAATTTGAAACGAGTTAAAAAATCTTTCAGTTCCGTTAATTATATGTAGTGACAGGCACTGTTTGTTTTCCGAGTTCGTTGCAAGTAATTATAATGCCCCTGGATCGCAATATTTCTTGTTCTTCATGCACTGGTTTGTGACATATTTGCCATCTTTATGTCCGCTTTATGTTTATCGGGAATGCGGGAAAATTTTTTTTAAAACTTGTTTTGATCGATCATTTTGTTAAAAAGACACTTTTTTTCTATTTTTCCCCTTTTTAAATTTAAACGTGTTCCATGAAAAGCAAAACTTTTATTTTCAAGACTTTTTTTTTTTAAAATTCATAATAAACTATTATTCTCTTTAGTTTTTATGTACATTGTCTTATGATATAAAAAGTAAAAGTTTTTTGGATTTTGTAATACATTATGTTTTTATTTGGTACTGTTTTCTTTGTCAGGTGTTTTGCAAGACCAATGGTTCCTGTATTTTTAATTTAAACCAGTTTCCACACTATCCACCATAAAAAGAAAACCCCTTTGGGGTTTGAAAAGCTGTATGTTTACAGCATTGGGAGATTTTACCATCACCTTTTCCCCAACATCTTCTATGGGCTGCCCTTTTGGAATTGTTTTAGGGGAAAATTCAACCTACGTGTTGCCCAATTTTTATAAAAATTTTTCCAGAGGGGAAAGGGCATCTAGATTCCCAATATCAAAATAAAATTTTTTGCACTGTATCGAGGAAAAAAGGGTGCCAATGAAAAGACATGAAGGTCCCTAAGTCCCTGGGGAAGTCTATAGAACGCGATAATAATGCCAATAATCATTACACAAAAAGAACACCAAATATTTCATAAAAAAATATCTTCGATTAAAATTCTGATCCAAAAATATTTTAAGAAATCCAATGAATTTATCTTTTTCCCAAATAACGGGGAAATCTCTATATTAGAAATGTGTAATTTTTAGTGTTTAAACTTTTAAAAGGGTTATTTTTGAAAAATCATACACGGGCCATTGAGTTGTCTTGTTTTATTCACTTACATATTTAAATGCATTGAAAAACTACCGGGGAAACAAAAAAAAAAAAAAAAAGGGGAAAAAAAAAAAAAATAAAATTCAAAAAATTTTTGTGAAGAATCAACAACAATAGACACAATTTGGGGTGGAATGAAATTTATTGGATATTTTATAAAATTTTTTAAAAAAAAAAAAAAAAAATGAAAAATGGGGGGGTGCAAAAATTAAATTCGCCCCTTTACTTTCAGTAGTGCAGCAAACGCACTCCAGAAGTTCAGTGAGGATTCCCCGAATGATCCAATGTTGTCCTAAATATGATGATATAAAATAAAACCCCGTTTGTAATCAAGTCCAGTATAAAGCACCCCTGTGATAGTCCAGGGTTCTTTTTAAAAGCGCGAGAGAAAAATCATGAAAGACCAAGGAACACACCAGGCAGTTTCGGATACGTTTGGGAAGTTTTAAACCGGGATTTGGATAAAAAAAGGTTAACTTTAAACATCCCCAAAAGCACTGGGGCACCGCAAATTTTGAAATGGAAGGAGTATCAGTCCACTGCAAATCTCCCAAAGACCCGGCCGTCCCTCTAAACTTTCTCTCAAAAAAGGGGAAAGGACTGATCAGAAGATGCAGCTAAGGGGGCCCATGATCACTCTGGATGAATTGCAGGTCTTCGCTGAGGGGGGAAGGGTCTTTCCATGGGACAACAATCATCACATGCACAAACTGGCCTTTAGGGAAGAAGTGGCAAAATAAACCATTTCTCAAAAGATCCCCAAAAAAAAGTTTTTTTAAAAGTTTCCCACAAGCCACCTGGAGACCCCAAAACTTGGAAAAGGTGTCTGCTCGATAAAACCCAAAATAAACTTTTTGGCCACAATGCAAACGATTTTTTTTGGGGCGTAAAAGAAACACAGCTCATCCCCCTGAACACACCTCCCCACTTTTCTACACATGGTGGGGACAGCATCATGGTTTTGGGCCTGCTTTTTTCGGGGGAAAAGGGAAGATGGTTAAAATTAAATGGGAAATGGATGGACCCAAAATACAGGCCCATTCTGGAAGAAAACTTTTGGAGTCTCAAAAGACCTGAGAGGGGAGGGGAGATTTATTTTTCCAACAAGACAATGATCCCAAACATAAAAAAAAATCTACAAGGGAAAGGTTCACAAAAAAACGTATCCCAGGTGTTAGAATAAGCAAAGTCCAGACCCGAATCCAAAACGAGAACGTGGAAAAAGCTGAAAAATGCTGTTCACAAACGCTCCCACAACCTCACTGGCTCCATGTTTACAAACGTCTCCAAACCAAACCCCACTGAGCTCGAGCTGTTGCGCCAAGGAAGAATGGGGAAGAATTTTTAGTCTCTTTTATGTGTAAAATGATAGAGACAACCCAAGCGACTTGCAGCTGTAATCGCAGCAAAAGGTGGCGCTAAAAGTATTAAACTGAAGGGGGGCCGAAATTTTTTTTGCACGCCCCCATTTTCAGTTTTTTTATTTTTAAAAAGTTAAAAATTCCAATAAATTTTGTGTCCCCTTTTGTTTTCTTTCCAAAAAAATTTAAATTTATAAATTAATTATTTAAAAATTTTATATCTTTTTATGTTTGAAGCCTGAAATGCGGCAAAAGGTTTGAAAAGTTCAAGGGGGCCGAAATTTTTTGAAAGGGGCACGCAGTAAATTCAGGGACTTGTATTAACACTTTCAAAAAGTCCGACCCCTTTTAAAGCAGCTTCTTCTGTCTACGGGGGTTTTTGTGAAAGCCTTTTGCAGATTTTTTTTCTGAGTCAGCTACTTAATTTTTTACCTACTGAGATGAAATGGGGGGGTTTAGGTTTTGGGGGCCTATTCTCTCCCCTTAAATGTTGTTCAGAAAAAATTATTTTCATGTTAGTTAGCGCAAAGGGATTTTTGTGCCATTTTTTCCAATAAAGTTTAATACTTTATTTTTTCACACACTAACATTTTTTAAAAAAAAAATGTAACCCAGAAACAAAAAAATTTAATTCCCTTTTTTTTTCAAAATTATAATAAAACCTATCATCTTTTCAAAAATTCATAAAGCAGTTTTATTATATTTATATTCAAAATCATTATTATTTCAATTACATCCCCTACAAAATTTAATAAACCAATAATGTTAAAACAAAATTTTTTTTTTACTTCACTTTTATAATCAAAATTTCTTTTTTTGAGAGTCTTTGAAAAATAAGTTAATCAAAGACCCCCCATTTAATAATCACTTCAACCCGTAAGGCCCAATCAAATTTTTGTTTCAACATTGTTTATTTTGTTATTAACACTTTGTTAATAACAATTTTTTAAATATTGTAGGGACAGTGGAGTAAATAAGTATTTGATACGGGGAAAATTTTGCAAAATTTTCCCCCTTAAAAAAAAATGGAGAGGTTGAATTTTTGTTGTAGGTAACTTCAACTGTGAGAGATAAATCTGAAAAAAAAATCTAGAAAATGAATATGATTTTTAAATAAAAAATTTGCATTTTTTCAGAAATAAGTATTTAATAGAAAAAAACAATCCTACTATTTGGGTTGAAACCCTTTTTTTGCAATTCAGAGGGCAGATGGGTTTCCCGTGGTTCTTGACCAATTTGCACACACTGCAGCAGGGATTTTGGACCACTCTGCATATAGCTCTTCTCCAGATATTCAGGGTTTTAGGGGGTCACTGGGGTAAATTGAGTTTCACTCCCCCCAAAGGGTTTTCAATTGGGTTCAAGTCTGAGACTGGCTAGGCAACTCCAGGGGCCTTGGAATGCTTCTTAAGACTACTCCTTATTGCCCCCGGCTGTGTGTTTTGGGGGCATTGTCTGCTGGAAGACCACCACGACCCATTCAAAGTTTACTGAGGGAAGGAGGTTGTGGGCAAAAACTTGCGATACATGGCCCCCCCATTTTCCCTTAAATACGGCACATCTCCGTCCCCCTTTGAAAAAAGGCCCCCACCTAAAATAGAGTTTTCCACCCACTTGTTTTGGGCCTGGAATGTGTTGGCTTGGGCCCGTGGACTTTGCGTGCCGTGCGGGTTTTAATCCATTAAGGGTAAAGTGTTGTCATGGTAAATTTAAGACTGGGGCCAGCTCTTTTAAAGGTCTTGACCTGGTCCTTCCGTGTTTTTTCCGGGTAAATTCCTGACCTTCCTAGAATTGTTAGATCTTGCGTGATCTCCAGGCCCAAAGGAAAGATTGGTCTCTTTTTGTTTTTCCATTTTCTAATTTTGCGGAAGATTTTGATGCCTTCTCACCGCTGCTTGTTTTTGCCCTGTAGCCCATCTCAGCCTTGTGCGGTTACCATTTTGTCTCCCTTAACCCCTTAACGACCTTAGAGTATCCATGTCCAGGTCGTTTGGGGGGTTTTCACGCACCGGGACGTAGGATACGTCCGGGGGGGATCGCGCAAACTCAAAGCAGAGTTCGCGCTTGGGCCCGGGGTGTAGCTGTATTTTACAGCGGGACATCCCCAGGTCGACCCCGGATCGTCGGGGGGGGGGGGGGGGGGGTTTAACCCCTTAATTATCGCGACGATCGCAAAAAACCAAAGAGAGACGCAGGAGGGGATCCGTGCACTTGCCCTCTGACAGACAGCAGGAAAGGGTTTATAGAATGCCTTGGGTTGTCTGTGACGTCACGATGCCCGGCCGTGCCCTAGGGGCAGGGGGCATGTGAGACAGTTGAAATTTAGGAAAAACAAAGCAACAAGCTATGCACTGATTCCATTGAATGGAATCTAAAGATTTCATCAAACCCCCCTTGGGGAAAAAGTAAAAAAAAAATTAAAAAAAAAAAGTAAAAAAAAAGTTAAAAAAAAGGTAAAACATAAACACAAAAAATAAAATAAAAACCGTTACACCCCCCTTTTCCCCCTTTAAAAACGCCAATCGCCCCAAAAAAGATAAAATTTAAATAAAGAACCCATTTTTGGGTATCGCCGCGTGCGTAACGCCCTCCCCTATAAATCTGTCATTTTAATTAACCGTACGGTGAATCCCGTGGGAAAAAAAAAAAAACAATCCAGAATTAAGTTTATTGTTACCCCGCAGCAATAAAAGGGAATAAAAAAGCGATCAAAACCCCTAAAAAACCCCAAAAATTTTGTACCAATTAAAAGTCTGTTATCCGCAAAAAAAAAAAGCCCTTAACAGTTTGTTAGGGAAAAATAAAGAATTATGCTCTCAGAAGATGCGATGCATAAATATTGTTTTAACATAAAAAAACTTTTTTTTTTTTTTTTAAAGTGTTTCAACAAAAAAAAAAATTATAAATAGGGTATCGCCTAATCGTAGCACCAAAGGAAAAGCTAATTATCACGGATATGCACGGTGAGCCCTGTTAAAAAAAAAAAAAACAAAAGGGATTGCGTATTTTCTTCCCCCTGGCCCCCAAAAAATGGTTTTAAAAAGCGATAAAAAAGCTTGCCCCCCCCAAAATGATACTAAAAAAAAACTCAACTCATTTCCAAAAAAACAAGTCCTTACACAGCCCCAAAAGCAAGAAAAATTTTTTCCTGGTTGAATAAAAGTGTTTTTTTATTTAAAAAAAGCATAAAACAAAAAAAAATATACAAATTGGGGTATGGGTTTTATCGATTGACTGTGAGAAAGTACCATGTCAAATTCCCGTCAGTGACCGCTATAAAAAAAAAAAAAACACTACAAGTTGCTGTATTTTGTTAAAACATCCAGAAAAACCTTAATAAAAAGTAAAACATGCATCATATGCCCCCCAAATGGTCCCAAATAAAAATTCAATCATCCCACAAAAACAAGCCCTAAAATCTGCAACAGAAAAATAAAAAAGTTGGGGTGCCCAGAATGGGGACAACATAAAAACGAATTTTTTTATAAGTATTTTTTGTGTAAAAGTAATAAAACAGAAAAACAATTAAAATTATTCATTGTAATTGTACCCACCCCTAGTAAAAATTATCAATATTTACACTGCACGGCGAATGCTGTAAAAATAAACTCAAAAAAAAAATGACCGAACTGCGTTTTTCCCCCATTTTCATTGCCAATGCAAAAAAAAAAATATGGAAACCCGTGATCCAAAATGCACATACACCCTGATGAGATCCCCGATGGGGGTTGAATCCAAAATGGGGGGCTTTGGGAAAGGGTTTTGCCGTTCTCTACTTTTGGGGGTTTGCAAAAAGCGAAGGGCCCCCCCAAAAAACTCTTTTCCAAAAGCCAAATAGCGCTCCCCCCCTTATACGCCCCGCCATGCGCCCCCAAAAAGCGTTTACACCCCATGTAGGGTATTGCCGAACCCTTGGGGAAAAATTGTTAACAAAGTTTTAGGGTTTTTTTTTCCGGGGGTTCCTTGTATAAAAAATTTTAAGCTAAAATTGCAGATTTTTGAAAAAAAAATTTTTTTTTTTTTTTTCACATTTATGCTAAAAAAAAATTGTGAATCACCTGTGGGGGTTTTTATCAATGCCCCCTGGTAATTCATTATGGGGTGTAGTTTCCAATACGGGTTATTTAGGGGTGTTTATTTTTAGCCCTTAGGGTGTCCCCAAACCTGAAAAGGCGCCCAAATAAAATTATTTAAAAAGAGACCCCCGGGGTATGTAGGTGCTCCTCCCCTTTTGGGGGTTTTGGGGGAGCCCAAAAATCATAGGGCCCCATATGGGTTCTTTAAAAAGGGGAGACCTGGGGGAATTGAATTAAGTTGCATTTTCCCAGTCACATTTAAGTATTCAGTGAATAATGAATAAATATTGAAAATCTGCAAAAAAAGTGAAATTTTGAAATTTCCCTCCACTTTGCTTTAATTCTGTGAAAAATCGAAGGGTTATCAAAAATTCCTAAAAAGTGTTGTAAATCGTTAAGGGGTTAGTTTCTCAGATGGCTCACTTAGGGGGGATTAACATGCAGGCCCCCAAAAACCCCGTCAGAACTGGAGTGGTCCCCAAAAAAAATGTAATTGCAAAAATTTTTTTGAAAAGGGAGAAAATTAATACTAAATTTTTAAATCTATTGTAAAAAAAAAAAAAACATTTAAAAAATGATGCCAACCTATAGTGGACTATGGTAGATGCTAGTTATAAATATTTTGGGGAAAATTTTCTGTCTTGCCGCAAATTTTTCAAATTTCAAAAAAATCGCAAATTTTTCCAAATTTTTTATGAAATTTTGATATTTTTCACAAACAAACAAGGATTGTATGGATAAAAATTTCTTACTAACTTAAAGCACAATGTGTCATGAGAAAACAATCTTGAATCACAGAATAGAAAAATGTCAAAAAGTTATTTCAATAAATTGCATTCAGATTTCAAAATAGGGGTTGTCAGGAAGGTCAAAACAGGCTGGGGTTTAAGGGGGTTTTTTTAAAACCTCTTTGGGTTTTGGGCTGGGGGGAGGTTGGAGTGTGATTGATTGTGTGTGGACGGTTTTTTTTTTATACAGGGAAAAAAGTTAAACATGCGCAATTAATGCAGGTAATGATGCAGAGTAGGAGGGCTTCTTAAAGAAAAACAAACACATCTGTAATAGCCAGAATTCGTGCTGGTTGTTAGGTGATCAAATACTTATTTCATGCAATAAATTGCAAATTAATTATTTAAAAATCATACAATGCATTTTTCTGGACTTCAGATTCTGTCTCTCACAGTTGAAGTGTACGTACGATAAAAAATACAGACCTCTCCATTCTTTGTAGGTGGGAAAACTTGCAAAATTGCCAGTGTAACAAATTTTTATTTCCCCCCACTGTATTTTCTAATATATAAAAACAGTTTTTTGTAACCCCAAAAAAATAGACTGCCATTTCCTGTTTTGTAGAGAAAATTTCGCGGCTCAATTTTATAATCACGCATCTTAATTGGCACCCTTTTCACTGAACCCTTACACGGATCCACCATTCAAAATTTGTTGATTACAAAAATACCCTCTCTGCTTTTCAATACAATGACTTCTTCCCAGGTCACAGGGCATACCCATGGAAGTCACTGAGTCATCTTCTGTTTACATCTTCTGAAGAAACCTATACTTGCTAGAAATAATAGTAATGAAGAGTATCCAACCATAAATAATAACCAAAGAAAGTGCTCTCTCATCAAAAGAATTAAACTATATACACTCCTATAATGAAGTTAATTATTAGATATAAAAAAACACACATAAACAAAAAGAAAAAGATCTGAAGAAATGGCGGTAGCTGGATCAAAAAAAATAGATAAAAAATGTTTATAAGAAAGTGCTTTTTAAAATAAAAAAAATCACTAATTTATCTCATTCCCATCAGAACACTCGATGCACTTTTTGTGTTCTGGTGGGTATGTGAGATCATGTTATGTGATTTTGTTATAATTACAATTTCCTATAAACTTTGTTATTATCATGAATTTGAACAGTGTGCTTCTTTTATATAGGTACTTCGCTCTTCTTTCTGGGACTGACATTTATAATTAGAGCATCATAACAAATTCTGTTATTTTTTGCTGTTTTATTTTTTTTTGATCCTTTTTTCCACCATTCTTTTGGGGTTTTATGTCTTTTACTTTATGTATGTTTTTTATCTAATAATAAACATCATTATACTTTAGGAGTGTACATTGTTTAATTCTTTTGATGAAAGAGCACTTTCTTTGGTTATTTCTCCCAAGTCCATGTAGCAGCAGTATACTGTATCTGTTCTCAGTTCATATGCCAAAATAAAATCATTAACTTCCTGATTTCCTCATCTGGGGAAAAAGAACCCAAAAACTGCAAATAAAAGGCACCAGTTTTAAAAGAACTTTTTTGTCCGAGTCTCCTTTGATCGTTTGGTTTCTAATCTGTCTATGTGTAAGTAATGTTTGACTGTCGGGAAATACTTTTTTTTAAATGGAACCCAAAAGTCAGAGCTTCTTAAAAGAATTTTGGCTTATCGGGCCAACAGCAGGGATATTAAAAACTTTAAGGGTAAGAGACGAGAGGCAAAAAGGTGGAAACGCAATGTTTTGTTCGAAGGCAAAAAATGGATAGTCCGTTCACGAGCTACAGGATAAAAAATTCCCTTTTCCAGTATATCGGGGGAAGCAGAAGACTTATCCCTGAGTCAGTTTAATTTTGCTTAGAAGTTGTCACCCTTATTTTTTAGGGGGGGGTTTTGATGCGGAAAATTGAAGCCATTAATGGCATGGTGGATAAACCAAAAATGAGTTCTCTGTCTATGATCATTTACATATATGACTACGTCCCTCTAGAATTT
>JAODAL010055582.1:0-23857 GCA_025379985.1 Phyllomedusa bahiana
TTTAAAAAAAATTTTAAAAAGCTTTTCCCCCGGGGGCCAGGTGGTGTTGGCAGCTGTCATGGAGTCGGGCACGCTGAATCTATGTGCTGCACCATCTGTGCAACCTCCGCAGGTGAGCAGCGACGGTTACTGCCCTCAGATTATATCTTTTACCGCACAGAGGGCGCTCCTATCTCTGTGTTCCACCATCTGCAGCCCCAGAGCTTCATTCACAATTCTAGTCTATGGCCTGTTGTGTGATCGTATGATTGCTGCTCTGGAAGGGACTGGAGCACACGCAGGATGAGCAGTGACTTGTGACCTCCTCCGCTGTACTCACCTCGCCAGCCACTTCTGGGACAGCCTCTGGAAGGTAAAGTGACAGTAATCAGTGAGGCGGGGGCACCTGGGGGCGCGCTCTGTGCCCACGCTGTGTATGGGGTTACCTGGTGCAGGAAGCCGAAGAGGGGCCCCAGGATGGGCCCCAGGACGTTCTCATACTTGTCCGGAGGGCAGGAGACGACCAGCGGCTTCACAAAGAGGCGTGAGCCACAATTTAAGGAGGTAACACTGCCCAGTGACAGCCGAGAGCACCCCCCGCTCTTCAGCGTCCGCCCCAGGCCCCCCCGCTGTGCCCCACCCCCTGCACCGTCCGCCCCATGCCCCCCGCTGTGCCCCGCCCCCTGCACCGTCCGCCCCATGGCCTCCCGCTGTGCCCCGCCCCCCTGCAGCGTCTGCCCCATGCCCCCCGCTGTGCCCCGCCCCTGCAGCGTCCGCCCCATGCCCCCGCTGTGCCCCACCCTCTGCAGCGTCCGCCCCATGCCCCCCGCTGTGCCCCCACCCTGCCCCACTGTGCCCACCCCTTCAGCACGCCCCATGCCCCCGCTGTGCCCCCACCCTCTGCAGCGTCCGCCCCATGCCCCCGCTGTGCCCCACCCTCTGCAGCGTCCCCCAGCCCCCTGTGCCCCCCATGCCCCGCTGTGCCCCACCCTCTGCAGCGTCCGCCCCATGCCCCCCCCGTGCCCCACCCTCTGCAGCATCCGCCCCATGCCCCCCCGCTGTGCCCCACCCTCTGCAGCATCCGCCACATGCCCCCCGCTGTGCCCCACCCTCTGCAGCGTCCGCCCCATTCCCCCCCGTATCCCCACCCTCTGCACGTCCGCCCATGCCCCCGCTGTCCCCCCCTCTGCAGCGCCGTCCCATGCCCCCCCGTGCCCCCACCCTCTGCAGTGTCCACCCCATGGCCCCCCTCTGCAGTATCCGCCCCATGCCCCACACTCTGCAGCTTCTGCCCCATGCCCCACCCTCTGCCGTGTCCACCCCCTAGCCCCCCCGTATCCCCACCCTCTGCCGTATCCACCCCATGGCCCCCGTGCCCCCACCATCTGCAGCGTCCGCCCCAGAGCCCCCCCCGCTTCCCCCCTCGGCAGCGTCCGCCCCATGCCCCCACCCTCTGCAGCGTCCGCCCCATAGCCCCCCTGTGCCCCCACCCTCTGCAGCGTCCGCCCCATAGCCCCCCCGTGTCCCCACCCTCTGCAGCGTCCGCCCCATAGCCCCTCCGTATCCCCACCCTCTGCAGGCCGCCCCCATACCCCTCCCTACCCCCCCCTGCAGCGTCCCCCCCCATGGCCCCCGTGCCCCCACCCTTGCAGTTCCCCCCATGGCCCCCCCCTCCCCTCCCTCTGCGGTCCGCCTCATAGCCCCCCCGTGCCCCCACCCCCTGCAGCGTCCGCCCCATGCCCCCCCACCCCACCCTCTGCAGGTCGCCTCAACCCCCCCGTGCCCCCCCCCTTGCACGTCCCTCATAGCCCCCCCCTCCCCCACCCTCTGAGCGCCGCCCCTGCCCCCCCCGGTCCCCACCCTCTGAAGCGTCCGCCCCCTAGCCCCCCGTCCCCCCCCCCCTGCAGCGCCGCCCCATGGCCCCGGGGGCCCCCCCCCTCTGCAGCGTCCGCCCCATGGCCCCCCGGTCCCCCCATCGCAGGTCCCCCCCATGGCCCCCACCTCTTCAGCGTCCCCCCCATCCCCCCCCCCCCTCTGCGGGGTCCCCCCATCCCCCCCCCGTCCCCCCACCCTCTGCAGCGCCCCCCCTCCCCCCCCGTGCCCCCACCCTCTGCAGCGCCCGTCCCCCCTGCGTCCTCCACCCCCATAACCCCCACCCTTGCTGAGTTATCCTATTGTGGCCCCCACTCTGCTGGTCCCCCCCCCCAGTGTCCTCCCCCCCTCTGTTGTCCCCTTGCGTCCTTCCCCCTGTGCCCCCCGCGTGCCCCACCCCCCTGCAGCGTCCGCCCCCAAAGGGGCCCCCCCGTTGCCCCCACCCTCTGCAGCGTCCGCCCCCACCCCCTCCAGTGTCCTCCCACCCTCTGATGTGTCCCCTTGCTGTACCTCTACCCCTGTGCCCCCCGCCCTGCAGGAAGGATATGCAGCATCGGCCGCAGCCGGAAGTGGGGGGGGGTGTTGAGGTTTCAGAAGGCGGAATTCACGAGGCGAATCGCCAACCGGGAACCGGAATAATCCTGCAGCAACGAGGCCCCAGGTTCCCCAGGATCTGAAAACGCAGGGGGAAGGAGGCCGAGGGTAAGGGACCCCCGAAGGGGTAAAGGGGCCCGAGGGTAAGAGGGCCCCGAGGGGGGCAGGGGCGAGGGTAAGAGGGGCCCGGGGGGTCAGAGGCCGAGGGTAAGAGGAGGCCCGAGAGGGGTAGAGGCAGGGTAAGGGGGAGGCCCGGAAGGGGTCAGGGGCCGGGGGTAAGGGGGCCCCGAGAGAGGGGAAAGGGGCCGAGGGTAAGAGGACCCGGAGAGGGGTGGAAGGGGGAAAAGGGGACTGGGGGGTGGGTAGGTAAATGGTCTGGGGGGGAGGACACGAGGATGAGAAGGGGGCAGCAGGGAGGAAGGGGAGGAGAAAGGGGCAGTAGGGTGGAAGGGAGCGCGGGGGGAGGGAGAAATGGGGAGGAGGAGGATCACCGCCATCATGGATGGAGCAAAAGCCCTGCATCCGCTCCTGCCCCTTGTAACCCCGGGAGTCTACACGTTAGCGGTGCATGTACTGCAAAATCAGCAGAAAATCACCCGAGCCCAAAATAGGGGGGGCCCACACAAAAACCCCCAAGGGTGGAGGGGGGGGGGGCCCGACACAAGACTGGAAGGGGGGGGAGGGGGGGCCCCACACAAAACCGCAAGGGGTGGACCCGACACAAGACTGGGAAGGGGTGGAGGGGGGGGGGGGGGGGGCAGACCGCCAAGAGGGGGAGGGGGGGGCCCGACAAAGCCCGCCAAGGGGGGGGGGGGGGTCCCCACAAGACCCCGCAAGTGGGGCCCCCAGCCTAACAACTTGGGATGCAATTCTGGGGGTCCCGCACTGTAAATGTAAACCGACCCACGATGGCGCCCCCCACTCATTACCCAGGATGCACTTCCTCTCCATCTCCATCAAGTCCTATCGCACGCCCGTAAAAACTCCCAATTCTGGACGATTTCTGGAAGGTACAAATTGTTGAACGTCCTACGAGAGAGACCAGAGATGAGAGGCAGGTGCGAGGCCGGGCGGCGGCAAGGTGATGCATGGCGGCGGCGGCAGTGGGCGCATGGCGGAGGCACACCACTCCACTCACCTGGCCCGGCTCAGCAAGACTGTCCAGAAACTTCAGCACCTCCTCACTGCAGGGAATGCGGCAGATGGGGGCCCCGGAGAGGATACCAAACCCCATCAACAAACACCTCCACTTTAAGCTGTTATGGGTCACTCTTGGCGGCGCGCACCGCCTCAAGCCCCGCCTCCAGTCCACGCAATCAGACAGAAGCTTATCTGCAAGCAAAATACAGGAGCTTCTCGAGGACATTCACCCGGTGGCAGAGGTGGGGGTGTCAGGTGGGGAAGAGGGACACCTTCTCAGGACACTCACCCGGTGGCGGGGGCAGGGTACACTCACCCGGTGGCAGGAGGTGGGTGGCAGTTGGGGTGGAGGGACAACCTTCTCAGAACACTCACCCGTGGCAGGAGGTGGGTGCAGGGTGGGGTAGAGGGGACAACCTTCTCAGAACCTCACCCCGTTGGCAGAGGTGTGGGTGCAGGGTGGGGGAGGAGGGAGCACCACTTCTCAGAACACTCACCAGTGGCAGGAGTGGGGTGCAGGGTGGGGGTAAGGGGACACCTTCTCAGAACACTCACCCGGTGGCAGGAGGGGTGCATGGTGGGGGTATAGGGGACACCTTCTCAAAACACACACCCCGTGACGGGGTGCAGAGGGGACACATTCACCCACCGTGGCGGGGCAGGGGACACTCACCCTGGCAAGAGGTGGTTCCAGGAGTGGGGAAGAGGGGACCACCTTCTCAGAACAACTCACATCCGGTGACTGGGGCAGGGACACCTCACCCGGTTACGGGTGGGCAGGGGAACTTCACCCCCGGTGGCAGGAGTGGGGTGCAGGGTGGTAAGAGGGGACACATCTCAAACACCACCGTGCAGAGGTGGGTGGCAGGGTGGGGAGGAGGGACACCTTCTCAGGACACTCACCCCCGGTGGCAAGGAGTTGGGTGGCTAGGGTGGGGGTAGAGGGACAACCTTCTCCAGTACACTCACCCGGTGACGGGTAGGCAGGGGAAACACTCACCCGGGGTGGCGGGGGCGGGGAAACTCCACCCGGGTGGGCCAGGAGGTTGGGTGCAGGGTGGGGGTAGAGGGGACACCTTCTCCAGAACCACTCACCCGTGACGGGGGTCAGGGACACATCACCCGGTGACGGTTCTCCTTGCTCGACCGATCGTACATCGTCCTTTTCACCTTTAACACGTCGACATCCCAGAAAGCGATGAGCTCCTCGGGCTGGAGACGGCTCTGGGGGGAAGGCGGAAGGTTACAACAGGGGTCGTCCCACCCCAGCAGGGGGACCGGAGGAGGTTACAGATACACGGGGGCTCGTGCCCCGACCCCAGAGAGGGGGAGCCGGGAGAGTTAACGGGGGCTCGTCCCCACCCCGGAGAGAGGGGAGCCGGAGCACAGGTTAACTGGGGGCTCGTCCACACCAGTAAGAGGGGGAACCGGAGGAGGTTACACGGGGGCCTCGTCCCCACCAGAGCGAGGGGGAGCCAGGAGGTTTACACGGGGCTCGTCCCCACCAGCAGGGGGAGCCGGAGGAGGTTACATAACACGGGGGCTCGTCCCCACCAGCAATGGGGAGCCGTAGGAGGTTACACGGGGCTCGTCCCCACCATCAGGGGGAGCCGGAGGAGGTTACACGGGGGCTCGTCCCCCACCCCACAGCAGGGGACCGGAGGAGGTTACACGGGGGCTCGTCCCCACCAGGAGGAGGGGAGGCCGAGGAGGTTACACGTTGGGCTCGACCCCACCAGCAGGGGAGCCGGAGGAGGTTACACGGGGGCTCGTCCCACCAGCAGGAGCCGTGAGTGAGGTTAATCAACAACGTGGGCTCGTCCCCACCAGGAGGGGGAGCCGGAGAGGTTACACGGGGCTCGTCCCCACCAGCAGGGGGAGCCGGAGGAGTTACACGGGGCTCGTCCCACCAGAGGAGGGAGAGCCGGAGGAGTTACACGGGGATCGTCCCCACACAAGGAGGAGGTGGGAGCCGGAGGAGGGTTACACCGGGGGCTCTCGTCCCCACCAGGAGGAGGAGGGAGGCCGGAGGAGGTTACACGGGGCCTTCGTCCCCACCAAGCATGGGGAGCCGATGAGGTTACACGGGGGCTCCGTCCCACCGCAGGAGGAGAGCCGGAGGAGGTTACACGGGGCTCGTCCCCACCAGCAGGGGGAGCCAGGAGGAGGTTACACGGGGGCTCGTCCCCACCTAGCAGGGGAGCCGGAGGAGGTTTACACGGGGGCTCGTCCCCCACTCAGCAGGGGGACCGAGGAGGTTTACACGGGGCTCGTCCCCACCAGCAGGGGGAGCCGTAGGGTCACTCACCTCTGGCAGTCGTCCGCCGCACGACCGAACGGCCAGGGCCGTCCCCCAGGATTCTCCCCAGGAAGACGCGCTGCCGCTCGTCAGTCCTTTGAAACTGGTTACTGATCAGCACCTGCGCCTCCAGCATCGAGTACTCTCTCATCTGCGACAGCCGCTCGTCCTGCAACAGCAGCATGGCCTGGGTGCACAGGAGGTCCAGGTGTGGCTGCGGGGACAAGGAGAGCGTCAGCAAGAGAACATCTGCCCCCAATATACAGGGAGGAGGAGACCGTCAGCAAGAGAACATCTGCCCTGCCCCCAATACACACTACAGGGAGGAGGAGACCGTCAGCAAGAGAACATCTGCCCTGCCCCCAATACACACTACAGGGAGGAGGAGACCGTCAGCAAGAGAACATCTGCCCTGCCCCCAATACACACTACATAGAGGAGGAGACCGTCAGCAAGAGAACATCTGCCCTGCCCCCAATACACACTACAGGGAGGAGGAGACCGTCAGCAAGAGAACATCTGCCCTGCCCCCAATACACACTACAGGGATGAGAGTACCGACACAAAGAGAAAACTCCCCTGCCCCAATACACACTGCAGGGAGGAGACCGTCAGCAAGAGAACATCTACCCTGCCCCCAATACACACTACAGGAATAAGCGTCAGCAAGAAGAACATCTGCCCTAGCCCCCAATACACACAACACTAGAGAGGAGACCGTCAGCAAGAGAACATCTGCCCTGCCCCCAATACACACTGCAGGGAGGAGACCGTCAGCAAGAGAACATCTGCCCTGCCCCCAATACACACTACAGGGAGGAGGAGACCGTCAGCAAGAGAACATCTGCCCTGCCCCCAATACACACTACATAGAGGAGGAGACCGTCAGCAAGAGAACATCTGCCCTGCCCCCAATAACACCCCACTACAGGAGAGGAGACCGTCACAGAGAACATCAGGCCCCTGCCCCCAATACACACACATAGAGGAGGAGAGACGTCAGCAAGAGAAAACATCTGCCCCTGCCCCCAAACACACTGCATAGAGGAGAAGAGCGTCACAAGAGAACATCTGCCCCCAAATACAGGGAGAAGAGGACGCGTCCGCAAGAGAATAACTGCCCCAATACGCACCTGCAGGGAGGAGGAACGTCAGCAAGAGATTATCTGCCTCCCAATATACTCTGCTCATACAGAGGAGAGCGTCAGCAAGAGAATACTGCCCGCAATACACACTACAGGAGGTCCCGCCATACTGGGGGTACAGCCAGTATTCCTGTATGGGGCCCAGTGAAACAAGGGGGCCCTCTGCAAGCAGGCCCCCTTGTATCACAAACTAGCTTTCAGAGCCAGAACACGGGCCCCGCGCAGCTGCTGAGGCGTCCGCTGGGCCTCGTGCGGCTCAGAGTGTGAGTGAGGGGGGCTCCCTCGTCCGAGTCATAGGGGCAAAGGTGGGCTTTACCATCACACAATGTGAGGGGGGGCCAGCGCTCATAGTCACAGAGCGTTAGACGCAGCAGCCTCTCACTTACTTCAGATCCCTCGCTCCGTCCTGTGATGGGTCGGCCCTCCTCCCTCTCTCCCGTGCCTGTGGGCGGAGCATCAGTGACTCTCCTGTGGCAAACAGAGAGAGAGAGGAAGGTGCGATCTCCCTCACAGGACGGAGCAGAGGATCTGAATAAGTGAGAGGCTGCTGCAGCTCTGTTACTGGAATGAACTCTCCCTGTGACTCAGAGCCGGCCCCCCCTCACATTGGTGATGGTCAATCCCACCCTGCCCCAGAAACCCCCACTGAAACCCCCACCTGAACCCCTCAGCTGGTGTGGGCCCCTCATCACCTCAACCCTGCCCCAGCACCCCCACCTACCCCAGTGCCTCCTCTGACCCTGGGGCCCCTCAGCAGCCCACCTTCCTTCCCCCGCACCCCCACCACTCCCAGTGCCTCACTGAACCCCTGGGGCCCCCTCAAGCAGCCCACCCTGCCCCAGCACCCCCACCTACCCCAGTGCCACCTCTGAACCCCTGGGCCCCTCAGCAGCCCACCCTGCCCCAGCACCACCCACCTACCCCCTCCTCCTCTGAACTCCTGGGGCCCCTCACAAGCCCAAGCCTTCCCCACACCCCCGCACAACCACCAGTGCCTCCTCTGAACCCCTGGGGCCCCTCACAAGCCCACCTGCCCCAGCACCCCCACCAACCCCAGTGCCACCACTGAACCCCTGGCACCCCCCCCCCCCTTTACCCCAGTGCCTCCTTTTAAACTCCGGGGGCCCCCTCACAAGCCCCCCCCCTCCCCCAGCACCCCCACCCCCCCAGTGCCTCCTCTAAACCCCGGGGGCCCCCTCCAAAGCCCACCCTGCCCCGGGCACCCCCACCTCCCCCCAAAGCCCCCTCTGAACCCCCGGGGGGCCCCTCAGCAGCCCCCCTCCCCAGCAACCCCCACCTACCCCAGTCCCTCCTCTAAACCCCTGGGGCCCCTCACAAGCCCCCCCGGCCCCACCACCCCCCCCCCCAAATTTCCCTCCTCAAACCCCCTGGGGCCCTCACAGCCCAACCTCCCCCAGCCCCCCACCTACCCCATTGCCCCCCTCGGGAAACCCTGGGGCCCCCAGCAGCCCCCCCTGCCCCCACCCCCAAAACCCCAGAGCCCCCTTTTAAAAAAAACCCTGGGGCCCCTCAGCAGCCCCCCTGCCCCGCCCCCCCCCCTCCCCCAGGGGCCTCCTTAAACCCCCGGGGCCCCCTACAAGCCCCCCCTTTTGCCCCGCACCCCCCCCTACCCCAGTCCCTCCTCTGAACCCCGGGGGCCCCTCAAAAAGCCCACCCTCCCCCGGCACCCCCCCAAACCCCATGCCCCCCCGGGAAAACTCCTGGGGCCCCTCACAAGCCCACCCTGCCCCAGCACCCCCACCTCCCCCAGTGCCTCCTCTAAACCCCCTTTGGGGCCCCCAAAACCCCACCCTCCCCCACCACCCCCACCTACCCCAGACCCTCCTCTGAACTCCGGGGCCCCTCAGCGCCCCCCTGCCCAAGCACCCCCCCCTTTCCCCATTGCCTCCTCTGAATCCGGGGGCCCCTCAGCAGCCCCCCTTCCCCCAGCACTCCCACCCCCCCATTTGCCTCCTCTGCCCCCCGGGGGGGCCCCTCCAACCCCACCCGGGCCCCAAGACCCCCCCCTTTCCCCCCAGTCCCCTCCTTAAACCCCGGGGGCCCCTTTCAGCAGCCCCCCTGCCCCAGCACCCCCCTCCCCCATGCCTCCTCTGAACTCCTGGGCCCCTCACAGCCCACCCCCCCCCAGCCCCCCCACCTCCCCCAGTGCTCCTCTGAACCCCCTGGGGCCCCTCGCACCCACCCCCCCCAGCACCCCCCCCCTCCCCCAGGCCTCCTCTGAACCCCGGGGGGCCCCTCAAAAACCCCAACCCTGCCCCAGCCCCTCCCATTGGGGGGCCCCTTAAAGCCCCCCACCGGGCCCCCAGCTTTGGGGGGGCCCCGCTGAAGCCCCTGGGGCCTTCACCCAGCCAACCGGGGCCCGCCCCCCCACCTCCCCATCCCTCCTCTAAACCCCCGGGGCCCCCCCACAACCCCCCCGGCCCCACCCAACCCCCACCTATCCCATGCCCCATCTGTGGGGGGCTTCAGAAGCCCATCCTCCCCCCAAACACCCCCCCCGGGGCCCCCTGGGAAACCCCCCCAAAACCTGCCCCTATTGCCCCCCCCTTTCCTCGCTGTGTGGGGCCCCTCAGCAGCCCCCGGGGGCCCCTTTAAAACCGCCCCCCCTTTGCCCCAGCCCCCCCCACTAAAACCCACACCTCCCCCAAGTCCCTCCCCCGGGGCCCTCTGAAAGGCCCCCCCCCAACACCCCACACGGGCACCCCCCTTTGGGGTCCCCCCCCCGGGCACCACTGTTTTGGGGGCCCCTCTTAACCCCCTTCGCCAGCCCCCCCGGGGGCCCCTAGCTGTGCAGGATGCCCCCTGGGGCCCCTCTGAAGCCACCCTGCCCCAGTCCCCCTTCCCCCGGGGGCCCAAAGCTTTTGGGGGGGGCCCCTTTAAAAGTCGTTATTTGGGCCCGAATGGAAAGAAAGGGGAAATGAATGACGGGTTTCCGATAACATCCCCTGTCAGTAAAATAAATCTTTCGAAACGTGTGCCCCCTGTATCTCCCCCCTAAAAACCCCCCTTAATTCGGTCTTATTGAATCATTTTCCCAAAACCAGAACGGTGGATTGTTCGGGTAATGTTTTTGTAGTGATATGTGGCGGAAATTATATGGTTTAGTATATTTTTTATTTGCCATATTGGTCGGGGATACTGGTTTGGTCAGTAACATAATATTGGTAAACATTTGGTTTTCATGTTGGGGGTATTTTCTGGCACTTGTTAGTATTTACCGGGAAAAATATTGAAAAACTGTAAAATTCAAAAAAATGGGCAATTGCATTTTTTTTCTGGGTTGGGTGACGTTTTTGGGGGGGGCAATGGGGTTTGGTTTTACGGGGGGCCCCAACGCTTCAGGTTTAAAGGGGGCCCTGAAATTTTTTTATGGCAGCCCTGCTGCAGGGGGGGGAGCCCCTCGCAAAAGAATATCTGCCCCCAATAAACACTGAGGGGGGAGGAAGCGTCAGCAATGAGTTTTGCCCCCCAAAAAACACTCAGGGAAAGGGGGGGAAGGGGTCAGCAAGAGGTATCTGCCCCCCAAAATTTTCCCCTTGGGAGGGGGGGGAAGGGGGTCGCAAGAAACTCAATCCCTGGCCCCCCCAAAAACACTACGGGGGGAGGAGAGCGCCGGCAAGGGGAACATCTACCCCGCCCCCAATAAAACCCAAAAATAAGGGGGAAGGGGAAACCCTCAGCAAAAGAACATCTGCCCCCAATACACACTACAGGGGGAGGGACCGTCACAAGAAAAACATCTTCCCGGGCCCCCAATTTCACACTACAGGGGGGAAGACCCTCAGCAAAAGAAAATCTGCCCCCCCAACCCAAAACACACTGCAAAAAAGGAGGAGGGGGTCGCAAGAGAAAATCTGCCCTGCCCCCCCAAAACCCACTGGGGGGAGGAGAAAACCCCAGCCCAAAAGAAAAAATTACCCGCCCCCAATACACACTGCAGGGAGGAGGGGGACGTCAGCAAAAAACATCCCGCCCTGGCCCCCCAAAACACACTGCAGGGAGGAGAACCCCAGCAAAAAGAACATCTGCCCTGCCCCCCAAAACACCTACATAGAGGAGGAGGAACCCTCACAAAGAACACTCCTGCCCCCCAAAACACACTTTCAGGGGGGAGACCCCTCCAAGAGAACATCTACCCCGCCCCCAATACAACACAAAAAGGAGGAACCGCACAAGAGAACATCTGCCCCCCCCAATACACATGCGGGAGAGACCGTCAGCAAGAGAAACATCTGCCCTGCCCCCCTACACACTCATAGAAGGAGACCTCAGCAAGAGAACATTACCCTGCCCCCCAAACAACTACAGGGGGAGGGGAACCCCAGCAAGAAAACACTGCCCGCCCCCAATACACCTGCAGGGAGAGACCCTCAGCAAAAGAACATCGCCCTGCCCCCAAAAAACACACTACTAGAGGGGAGGGGGAAACCCTCACAAGAGAACATCTGCCCGCCCCCAAACACACTACAGGAGGAGGAGACCGGCACAAGAAACTCTGCCTGCCCCCAATACAATACAGGGGAGGAGACCGTCAGCAAAGAACTTGCCCCGCCCCCAATACACACACAGGGGGAGGAGACCCTGCAAGAGAACATCTGCCCTGCCCCCCTACAACTACAGGGAGGGGACCGCGAAGGAACACTGCCCCGCCCCCCAAAACACACTACAAGGGAAGGGGACCGTCACAAGAGAAAATCTGCCCTGCCCCCAAACACAACAAAAGGAGGAGAGTCAGCAAGAAACATCTGCCTGCCCCCCCAATACACACTACAGGGGGAGGGGCCGTCAGCAAGAAAATTACCCCGCCCCCCAAAATACTCTCATAAGGAGGAAGCGTCACAAAAGAACAACGCCGCCCCCAAAAACACTGCAGGAGGAGAGACGTCAGCAAGAGAACATTTCCCCCGCCCCCCAAAACCACTACATAGAGAGGGGCCGTCAGCAAGAGAACATCTGCCCTGCCCCCCCAATACACACTACAGGGAGGAGACCGTCAGCAAGAGAATAACTCCCTGGCCCCCCCCCCCAAAACACACACAGGGGGAGGAACCCCACAAGAGAACAACGCCCTGCCCCAATACACACTACATAAGGAGGGGACCGCAAAGAGAACACTCCCCGCCCCCCAAAACACATACAGGGGGGAACCGTCAGCAAAGAAATTCCCCCGCCCCCAATACACATACAGGGGGGAGGAAACCCCAGCAAGGGGAACATCTGCCCCCCTAAAAATACAGGGAGGAGGAGACCCCCAAAGAAAATCTGCCTGCCCCCAAAAACACACTCAGGGGGGAGACCGTCAGCAAGAGAACATCTACCCTGCCCCCAATACACACTACATGAGGGGGATACGTCAGCAAGAGAAAATCTGCCCCCAATCACACTACAGGAGGGGGAACCGTACAAAAAATCTACCCTGCCCCCCCAATACACCTACAGGAGGAGACCGCACAAGAGAACTCTGCCCTGCCCCCAATAACACTCAAGGGAGGAACCGTTCCCAAAGGGAACTCTGCCCGCCCCAATCACACTAAAGAGGAGGAGACGTCAAAGAGAACACTGACCCCAATACACACTACATAGAGGAGGAGACTGTCAGCAAGGAAATCTCCCCCAAAACCCCCTACATAAAGGGGGAAAACCGTCGCAAGAGAACATTGCCCTGCCCCCCAAACACATACATAGAGGAGGAGACCGTCAGCAAGGAACATCTGCCCCCCCCCCATACACATACAGGAGGGGGAGACCCTCAAAGAAAATCTCCCCCAATACAACTACAGGAGGAGGGAAAGTCAGCAAAAGAAAAATCTCCCCCCCCCAATACCCACTACGGGGGGAGGGGACCGTCAGAAGAGAAAATTGCCCCGCCCCAATACAACTAAGGAGGGACCCTTTAGCAAGAGAACACTCCCCCGCCCCCAAAACACATACAGGGAGGGGAAAGTCAGAAGGAAAAATTTCCCCCCCCCAATACACATACTAGAGGAGGAGACCCTCAGCAAGGAAAATTACCCTGCCCCCCAAAACCACTACAGGGGGGAGGGGACCGGGCACAAGAAACATTGCCCTGCCCCCAAACACCTCAGGGAGGACCGTCGAAAAACATTGCCCCGCCCCCAAAACAACTACAGGGGGGGAAAGGGAACCCTCGCAAGAGAACATCGCCCCCCCCCCAAAACACACAACAGGGAGGAGACCGTCAGCAAGAGAACATCTACCCTGCCCCCAATACACACTACAGGGAGGAGGAGACCGTCAGCAAGAGAACATCTACCCTGCCCCCCAAAAACCCCTACATAAGGAGGAGACCCCACAAAAACATTACCCGCCCCATCACATACAGGGGGGAGACCGCAAAGAGAACATCTGCCCCGCCCCCCAATAACATACAAAGGAGGAGACCGTCAGCAAAAGAACATTTCCCTGCCCCAATAACACTACAGGGGGGGAACCGTCGCAAGAGAACATCCCCGCCCCCAATACAACTGCAGGGGGGAGGAGCCCTCAGCAAAGAACATTGCCCCCATAAAAACCTACAGGGAGGAGGGGACCCTCGCAAAAGAAACTCCCTGCCCCCCAAAACAATACAGGGGGGAGGGGTCAGCAAGAAACATTGCCCCGCCCCCCAAAACAAACATAAGGGGGAGACCGTAGCAAGAAACTTGCCCCCCTAAAAGGGGGGAGGGGAAAGTCACAAGAGAACATCTACCCTGCCCAATACACATCGGGGGGAGGAGACCCTCAGCAAAGAACATCTACCCCCCCCCAATACACACTCGGGAGGAGGAGACGCAGCAAGAGAAATCTGCCCCCCCCAAAAACACTACATAGAGGAGGAACCGCAGCAAGAGAACATCGCCCTGCCCCCCCTACACACTCAAGAGGGGAACCGTCACAAGAGAACATCTCCCCGCCCCAATACACATAATAAAGGGGGGAGACGTCAGCAAGAGAAAATTGCCCTGCCCCCCAAAACCACTGCGGGAGGGGGAACCTCAGCAAGAGAAAATCTCCCCGCCCCCCCAATACACACTACATAGGGGGAGACCCTCGCAAAAACACTCCCTGCCCCAAAAACAATACAGGGGGGAGGAACCGTCGAAGAAAAAATGCCCCCAATACACACTACAGGGAGGAGGAGACCGTCAGCAAGAGAAACGCCTGCCCCCCAAAACACACTACATAGAGGAGGGGACCTCACAAGAAAACATCTGCCTGCCCCCCCTACACACTACAAGGGGAGGGGGGAACCGCAGCAAAGAACATCTACCCTCCCCCCAAAACACACAATAGAGGAGGAGAGCTCACAAAGAAACTGCCCTGCCCCCAATACACACACAGGGAGGGGGG
Source organism: Phyllomedusa bahiana (assembly GCA_025379985.1). NCBI lineage: Eukaryota > Metazoa > Chordata > Amphibia > Anura > Hylidae > Phyllomedusa > Phyllomedusa bahiana. The sequence goes on from JAODAL010055582.1 coordinate 14,401, forward strand.
AACCGTCAGAAGAGAACATCTGCCCCAATACCATACGGGGGGAGGAACCGTCAGCAAAAGAACTTCCCCCCCCAAAACAACTACAGGGGGGGAGGACCGCACAAGAGAAATTGCCCCCCCAAATACAGGGAGGGGAAACCCTCAGCAAGAGAACATTGCCCCGCCCCCAATAAACTAATAGAGGGGGAACCCCAGCAAGAGAACATCGCCCTGCCCCAATAAAATACAGGGGAGGAACCTCACAAGAGAAAAATTTCCTGCCCCCAAAACACATACAGGGAGGGAAACCCTCACAAAAGAACATTGCCCTGCCCCCCAAAACACACACATAGAGGGGAAAACCGCAGAAAAGAACATCGCCCTGCCCCCCAAAACACACTACAGGGAGGGGGAGACCCTCGCAAAAAAACACTACCCCGCCCCCCCAAAACACCTAAGGAGGGGGAGACCCTCGCAAGAAAATTGCCCTGCCCCCCCTACCATACGGGGGGGGAGACCCCCAGAAAGAAAACTGCCCTGCCCCCAATAAACTACGGAGGAGGACCGTCAGCAAGAAACACTGCCCGCCCCCCCAAAACACTACATAGAGGAGGGCCGCACAAAAAAACAGCCCCCCCAATACACATACATAGAGGGGGAAGTCAGCAAAGAACATTGCCCTGCCCCCCCAAAAACAACTAAGGGGGGAGGAGACCGCACAAGAGAACCTGCCCTGCCCCCCCAAAACACACTACAGGGGGAGGGGACCGTCACAAGGAAAAAATCTACCTCCCCAATACACACACAGGGGGGACCCCACAAGAAACACTGCCCCGCCCCCAAAAACATACAGGGAGGGGGACCGTCACAGAGAACCGCCCCGCCCCCCAAAACACACACATAGGAGGAGACGTCAGCAGGGGAACCTGCCCTGCCCCCAAAACACCCAAGAGAGGGGACCGGGCAGCAAGAGAACATCTGCCCCGCCCCCATACACACACAGGGGGAAAACCCCCCCAAGAGAACTCACCCGCCCCCCAAACAATAAAATAAGGGGGAGACCGTCAGCAAGAGAACACTGCCGCCCCCAAAAACATCATAGAGGAGGAGAAACCCTCAAAGAGAAAAATTTTTCCGCCCCCAAACAAACAAGGGAAGGAACCGTCAGCAAAGAACACTCCCCCAATACACATACAAGAGGAAGGGCCCTAGCAAGAGAAACATCTGCCCGCCCCCAATAACACAATGAGGAGGGGCGTCAGCAAAGAAATCTGCCCCCCCCCCAATACCCTACAGGAGGAGGGGACCGCACAAGAAACTCTGCCCCGCCCCCCAATACACACTACAGGGAGGGGGAGACCGTCCAAGAAACATCTGCCCCCCCCCCAATACAACTACGGGAGGGGGGAGGCGTCAGCAAGAAACTTACCCCGCCCCAATACACCTAAGGGAGGAGAGACCGTCAGCAAGAGAACATCTAACCCCCCCCCAAAACACCACAATAAGGGGAGGAACCCCCAGAAGAGAACTCTCCCCGCCCCCAATACCACTACAGGGGGGAGGAGACCCTCAGCAAGAGAAACATCTACCCGGCCCCCCAAAACACCTGCAGGGGGGAGGAGACCCAAAAAAGAAACATCTGCCCGCCCCCCAAAACACCCATAGAGGAGGAGACCGTCACAAAGAAAATCTGCCCCCAAAACACATAAGGGAGGAGAAACCTCCCAAGAAAATCTGCCCTCCCCCAATACACACTACAGGGAGGGGACCGCAGCAAGAGAAATTGCCCCCCCCCCAATAACACTAACAGGGGGAGGAGAAAGCTCAGCAAAAACATCTACCCTGCCCCCAAAACAATAAGGGAGGAGGAGACCGCAGCAAGAGAACTCTGCCCTCCCCCAATACACAACAGGGAGGGGAAAACCGTCACAAAAACATCTGCCCCGCCCCTAAACCATAAAAAGGAGGACCCGTCAGCAAGAAACATTTGCCCTGCCCCAATACACACTACAGGGAGGGGGAAGACAAGAGAACATTTCCCCGCCCCCAATACACACTGCAGGGGGAGGAGACCTCAGCAAGAGAACACTCCCGCCCCCCAATACACACTACGGAGGAGGGACCGTCAGCAAGGAACTCTGCCCCCAAAATACAGGAGGGGGGAACCGTCACAAAAAAACATCTGCCCCCCCCAAACACTCCCGGGAGGAGACCCCTCAAGGAAAATCTCCTGCCCCCAATAACAACAGGGAGGGGAGACCGCACAAGAGAACATTGCCCCCAAAAACACTCAGGAGGGAGAAACCGTCAGCAAGGAAATCTCCCGCCCCAAATACACAACCCCAAAGGGGACCTCAGCAAGAGAAACACTGCCCCGCCCCCAATCACACACAGGGGGGGACCCCCAGCAAAGAACATCTGCCCTGCCCCCAATACACATAAGGAGGGGGGAACCCCTCCCCAAAAGAAATCTGCCCTGCCCCCAAACCCCACGGAGGAGGGGACCGCGCAAAGGAACATCCCCCCCCTACAACTACAAGGGGGGAAACGTCAGCAAGAGAACTCGCCCCGCCCCCAAACACATCAGGGGGGGAGGGGAGCGCAGAAGAAAATCGCCCTGCCCCCAATACACATACAGGAGGGAACCGCAGCAAGAAAACATTGCCCCGCCCCCCAATACCACTACAGGGAGGAGAGGGGCAGCAAGGAACTTGCCCGCCCCCAAACAACACAGGGGAGGAACCGTCACAAAAGAACATCTCCCTGCCCCCAAAACACTACAGGGGGAGGAGACCGTCAGCAAGAAAAACCCCGCCCCCCAAACACACTAAGGGAGGAGGAACCGGCACAAGAGAAATTCCCTGCCCCCAATACACACTACAGGGAGGAGGAAGGCCCCGCAAGGAACATCTGCCCTCCCCCAATACACACTACAAGGAGGAGACCTACAAAAGAACATTTGCCCGCCCCAATACACCTACAGGGAGGAGGAGACGAGCAAGAGAATCTGCCCTGCCCCCAAAAACCCTAAAGGGGGGGGGGGGGGGAGCGCCCCGCAAGAGAAAAATCTGCCCGGGGGACCTAACTCAGGGAGGGGAGGAGACCGTCGCAAAAGGACATTCCCGCCCCCCAATCAACTCTGGAGGGACCGTCACAAGAAGGGGGAAAAAAAAAAAAAAAACAAACCCCCTTTTTTTCCCCCCCCCCAATACACCCTACAGGGGGGGGGGGAGCCGAGAAATCGTAATAACACTAAGGGAGGGCCGCGTGCAAGAGACATCTCCCCGCCCCCAATACACACTACAGGGGGGAAGGAGGCCCTCACAAGGGGGAAAATCTGCCCTGCCCCCAATACACACTACAGGGAGGAGACCCTCAGCAAAGAAAACTCCCCCGCCCCCAATACACACTACATAGAGGAGGAGACCGTCAGCAAAGGAACACGCCCTGCCCCCAATCAAACAAGGGGGGAGGGGACGTCCAAATAAAAATCCCGCCCGCCCCCAATTTCAACTACAGGAGGAGACCGCACAAGAGAACTTGCCCCCCTACACACACAGAGGAGGGGAAACCCTCACAAGAGAAAATCTCCCCGCCCCCAATACAAAACTACAGGAGGGGGGACCTCGCAAAAGAAACTGCCCCCCAAACCCCACTCAAGGGGGAACCGTCAGCAAGAAACATCTGCCTGCCCCCAAAACAAACTAAGGGAGGAGGACCTCAGCAAGAGAAATTTCCCCGCCCCCCCCAATACACACTCAAAGGAGAAAACCTTTAGCAAGAAAATCTGCCCGCCCCAATAAACCTCATAGAGGAGGGGACCCCTCAGCAAGAGAACATCTTCCTGCCCCCCCTACACAATCAGGGGGGGGAGACCGTCAGAAGAAAATCCCTTTTCCCCCAATACACATACAAGAGGAGGACCGTCAGCAAGAGAAAATCTGCCCTGCCCCCAATTTCCAAATACAGGGGGGAGGAGGGGCCCCTTCCCGCAAGGGGGAAACATCTTTCCCCCGCCCGAAATATAACCATGAGGAGGAGACCGCAGCAAGAAAACATCTGGCCCTTCCCCAATACAAAATAAAGGGAGGAGGACCGTCCCGCCAAAAGGAAAATTTACCCTGCCCCCCAATACCCCACTTCAGGGGGGGGAGGGACCTTCAGCCAAAGAGAAACATCCCGCCATCCCCCCGCAACACTCACCAGGGGCCAGCTTTCCCAAAAAATCCCCGAGATCTTGATGATGGGGGGGAGCAGGCGTGTCGGGCAGTTTCTTCACCGGCCCGGGTCCCGGGGGCCCCCAGAAAAAAAGATCACCCGGATTAAAGAAAGACCAAAAGTGAAAAAACCGGCAGGGGGAGGGCAAAAAGCGCAGGGTGCCCGCCCCTCCCCTTTCATTTTTTTAGGGTGAGAGTGAGGGGCGTTCACGCGGTAATTATGAAATCCAGGTCTTTCGGGCCGGGGGTTTTGAAACTTTTTTGCAGGTGGGGGGGGGGGGGGGGGCCTTTGGCCCGTGGATCCCCCGCCCCCTTCCCATTGAACAAAGGGTTGTTTGCCCACCCCTTTTTTAAAAAACCGGGCAAAATTAAGAAATATCTTGGTTTAAATGTTGGGAACCTTTATGCGTTTCGTTTAGGGGCTTGCACCCCCCTTAACCCGGGGTGGGTGCTGATTTTTTTCCCCCTTTAAAGATCCCTTTCAAAAAAAAGTCCACTTTTACAGTTCGGTGTCCCCTTTAAAATGTCCACCCCCAATTTCCCAATTTTCCCCCCTGTATGGGCGGGATCTTTTCCCCCTCAGGTTGCTTTTAGGGTACAGACCTTTTGTGATCTCTACTGTAGGCTGCCGCATGGTCCCTATAGAAAACCCTAGTTTTGAACTCTTTGATATGGGTTCCCCCAACCCGGCACTAAAAATTAAATCCGTTTACCCCTTTCCCTCAAACTTGTCGCATATCCCTTTACCATTGTGTTTTTGTGGGTGGGGTGTTATTTCCCCCTCCCCCTTTTTTACAATTTTTACCAGGGCCTTGATTTGATTTTCTCCTGAAAAGGTTTGGTGGTTGCTTGCTAACCAAAAACCTGGCTTTTAAAATGCCCGCCCAAATTTTGGGGGCCAAAGGGAAAAACCCCCCAATTCCCCCAAAAAAATTGAAAATAAAGACTAGGGGAAATTAAAATTAAATGAGTGTGACGACCCCTTCTTAAAGTTAGGGGAAAAAATTCCTTTGCAAAAAATCTGTTTTTCGTGTTTGGGGTGGGGACGGCTGGGGGGATCTCCTGTGTTTAAATTACGGGGATGGGTTTTAAAGGTTTGGTTTTTCAAATCCGAAAAAAAAAGTCCCGGTTTAAAATTTTTGGGTGGAAAAAACCTTTGTAAGTTAAAAAAGAATCCCAAACCAGGAAAAATAAAAAAACCCCAAAAAGGGGGAAAAACCGATGCAGGCCAAAACCCGTGAAACCCCTTTGGGCTCGAGGAAAACCCCAGACTTTTTCGGGGCCGTCCGGCCCCCCATGGGGGGCAAGGGGGACAGGGAAAAGTGGCCGCGGAAGGGGACCCGAGAACAAACCGCGGGGGGAAAATCCGAGGAACCCCCGGGGGGGAAAAGGCGGAAGGGGCGCCTCCGGCAACCAGGGGGGAAAAGGAAAAAACGCGGGAAAACGAACGGTTTCCCCACCCAAGGGGACGAGAAAACCAAAGGGCGGGAGCCCCCGACAGAAGAGGGCAAGGAAAAAGCCCAAGGAGCGGCGTCGGCCCCAGGGGGGTGAGAAAAAAACAAGGGAGGGACAAAAAGGGAGAACCTTTCCGGAGAGCCGAGGGGGGCGGGGAACAAGCGACCCGGGACAGAAGAAACCGGTTTTCCCAAGAGCCCCGGATTTTGGGGGCGAGAAGCAAACGCGGACAGAAGCAGAAACCTTTCCGACGGGCCCGGGGGAGGAGAAAAAGCGCGGGCGAAGAGAAAAATCCGGGAAAACCGAGGGGTAGAAAAAGGGGCCCTCCCAATGTTGGGGTCCAAAAAAGGGGTGTTCCCCAGATCCCGGGGACAAAAACCGGGGCAGGCAGGGGAAACAGAACCCTCCGAGAGGGGGGAACGGTGAACTAACCAGGAAAAGTCCGTCGACCTCCGGGGGGGGAAAAGGGGACCTAAAAAGTTTTGCATCCCCCTTGGGGGGGCAACGCCAAAAAGAAAAGAAAATCCCGATCGGGTTGGGGGTTAAAAAACCCGGCAAAAGCAAAAAAAACCTCCGTCCGACGTCCCCAGGGGACTGCCAAGCGCAGGCGATGGTGTACCACGTGCCCCGAGTACTAGAACCGTGGAACCAAAAATCCACGGGAGGGGGACGGGGAACCCAAACGCGGCAGAGGGACCGGAAACCGAAAGGGGGGGCCCGGGGAAAAAGAAGCCAGAAGGGGGAAAATTCAGTGAATAACAAAGGGCGAGCCCCAGGGGACGGAAAGCCAAAAGGGCCAAAAAACCCGGTTTCCCAAAGGGCCCGGGGGGAAGAGAAACAAAGCGCGGCCCGAAACAGAACCGTCCGCCGAACCCCCCAGGGGGAAAGAGAAACCCAAACGCAGGGAAGAAGCCAAAGGGGAGGGGGCCGGCCGGGGGAAACCCCGCGGAGGGGACGGAAACAAGCCCCCAGGGACAGGAAAACAAGGACCGTTCCGACGAGACCGAAAGGGGAACCGAGAACAAACGCAGGACAAAAAAGCGAAAACCGTCCGGACCCCGGGGGCCGGCCAAAGGGGGTAAAGAAGAATGAACAGCCCGGTTTAAATTATTGGGGGCCAAAGGAAAGAAGGGAGAACCGCCGCCTCGACCCCGGGGGGGACGTAGAAAAGCGCAGGACAGAAGCGAAAACCCTCCGGGCGGCCCCTCGAGGAGGGGCCGGGGAACCCAAACTAGGACAGAAGCAAAAACCGTAGTCCGGGCGGGCCCGGGGGGCGAGAACAAGCGCCAGGACGAAGGGGCCGTTTTTTTCCGACCAGCCCCGAGGGGGAAAAGAGGAACAGCCCCCCCGGCCCAAGGGGGCAAAAAAAGGCCCGGCAAACCGCCCGACGAGCCCCGAAAGGGGGGCTTTTAGAACAAAATGCCGGACAGAAGCCAGGAAACCGTTTGAAGGGGCCCGAGGGGACGAGAACAAGCGCAGGACAGAAGCAGAACCGTCCGTCCGACGAGCCCCGAGGGGACGAGAACAAGCGCAGGACAGAAGCAGAACCGTCCGACGAGCCCCGAGGGGACGAGAACAAGCGCAGGACAGAAGCAGAACCGTCCGACGAGCCCCGAGGGGACGAAAACCAAGCGCAGGACAGAAGCAGAACCTCCGACGAGCCGAGGGGACGGGGAACAAGCCACAGGACAGAAGCGAACCGTCCGACGTGCCCCGAGGGGACGAGAACAAGCGCAGGACAGAAGCAGAACCGTCCGACGAGCCCCGAGGGGACGAGAACAAGCGCAGGACAGAAGCAGAACCGTCCGACGAGCCCCGAGGGGACGAGAACAAGCGCAGGACAGAAGCAGAACCGTCCGACGAGCCCCGAGGGGACGAGAACAAGCGCAGGACAGAAGCAGAACCGTCCGACGAGCCCCGAGGGGACGAGAACAAGCGCAGGACAGAAGCCGAACCGTCCGACGAGCCCCGAGGGGACGAGAACAAAGGGAGACAGAAGCGAACCCTTCCCACGAGCCCGAGGGGAAGAGAACAAGCGCAGGACAGAAGCAGAACCGTCCGACGAGCCCCGAGGGGACGAGAACAAGCGCAGGACAGAAGCAGAACCGTCCGACGAGCCCCGAGGGGACGAGAACAAGCGCAGGACAGAAGCAGAACCGTCCGTCCGTTTTACCTTCAGCCGTGCATCAGCAGCCGCAGCTTCTACCGCATTAGAGGCTGCTGATGAGAAATGAGAGGGTTTGCAGGACCTTCCAGTGTTAAAAAAGTGGAAAAGGAGCTGCAGAAACCCTGGCACCACAGGGGCGACCACAGGGCCTCGTGATTCACCCGTCCAAAAACAGCACCAAAAACCGCTCCCTGACGTTCTGCTCGGTTCTCCTTTTTCAGAACGGCAGCGGCTTAGAAAACTGTCCGGCAGGAAATTCGGGCCCTAAGAGCCCCCACTAAGAGCCACTGGGATCAACCATCACTACAATCATCTACAGTCAGAGCCTTACCTTATTACCCAGGTCAAAGGTGACGGCCAAAAAGAGCTGTGAGGAAACAGAGAAGAGCAGGGTCATCATCATCATCTCCTCCTCCTCCTCCTCCATCATCATCTCCTCCTCCTCCATCATCATCTCCTCCTCCTCCATCATCTCCTCCTCCTCCTCCATCATCATCCACCCTCCTCCTCCTCCATCATCATCCTCCTCCTCCATCATCATCCACCCTCCTCCTCCATCATCATCATCCACCCTCCTCCTCCTCCTCCATCATCATCAACCCTCCTCCTCCTCCATCATCATCATCCCGCCTTCATCCTCCCCATCGTCATCATCATCATCCCTCCTCCCAAATCTCTCTAACCCTCCTCCCCATCCTCACAGGGCGGTGGGCACTTACCTTGGTGAGCACGGCTGGCATGAAGCCATTGGTGTAGCGCACGAAGGGCAGGAAAACAGACAGGTTGGTGAGGACGCAGGACAGGATGAGGGGGTCACCGGTCTCGTAGCTCAGCACCCGCTGGAGGAGCTGGACGCCCTGGGACACCGGCAGCCGCTGAACGGGAGACAGAGGGCGCAGTCACAGGTCCGCTCCATACTCCGGGAGCTGCATCCCCCCCCCCCCCCACCTCTACATAACCTGCAGCCCACGCGGAAGGCGCAGTCACCAGCGGAGCACTCACCTCTTTGGGCAGGGAGCGCAGCACCTGGCTGATCACACACTCACAGAAGAAGGTGACGGCGTCCCACTGGATGTACGAGGGCGACAGCAGGCTGCACAGTCCGTCCCCCGCCTTAGCTGGAACACACAAGCACAGGTGATGCATGGGGGCCCCGACACCAGTACAGGTGATGCATGGTGGCCCCGACACGAGGACAGGCGATGCACGGGGGCCCCCGACACAAGGACAGGCGATGCACGGGGGCCCCCCGACACAAGGACAGGCGATGCACGGGGGCCCCCGACACGAGGACAGGCGATGCACGGGGGCCCCCGACACGAGCACAGGTGTGTAGTGCTAGTGAAATATGTGACTATTTGATGTCATAATTTCCATTTCTTGTATATTAAGCTAATTATAACTTCAGTGTTGTATCACAAGCTTATAATCACACAGGCTTGCATACCTCTGTTTAGCTCTCAACCTACAGACTTCACTTATAAGGGGTTTGGGTTATCGATTTCATTAAATGGTCTTCAGAACAAGGGGACATGAAAAACAAACAACTTTGAATTGGATGTCATTAGCAAAGTGCCTTGTTCTCACATTCCCTTATTTTTGTGTTTTTTATTTCACTGATATCCTGTGGGTTATCCCT
>JAODAL010055583.1:0-23857 GCA_025379985.1 Phyllomedusa bahiana
AAAAACAGCTGGATGTGAGTCATGTCCAGGATGCTGCTGCCTTTCACTTGCTCTCATGTGGGGGTGTCCTCCCAGTAATACATGCTGGATGTGAGCTCTGTGTGTCCAGGATGCTGCTGCCATCACTCGCTCTCATGTGGGGGTGTCCTCCCAGTAATACATGCTGGATGTGAGCTCTGTGTGTGTCCAGGATGCTGCTGCCATCACTCGCTCTCATGTGGGGGTGTCCTCCCAGTAATACCTACTGATTGTGAGCTCTGTGTGTCCAGGTTGCTGCTGCCATTACTCTCTCATGTGGGGTTGTCCTCCCAGTAATACATGCTGGATGTGAGCTCTGTGTGTCCAGGATGCTGCTGCCATCACTCGCTCTCATGTGGGGTGTCCTCCCAGTAATACATGCTGGATGTGAGCTGTGTGTGTCCAGGATGCTGCTGCCATCACTCGCTCTCATGTGGGGGTGTCCTCCCAGTAATACATGCTGGATGTGAGCTCTGTGTGTCCAGGATGCTGCTGCCCTCACTCATTATATACATGCACACTGTCATTCATTTGATGCTTACTCCTTGTAAAGCTCCTGAGAGCTCTCCTCCCCCTTAATAGAGTTATCTCCTGCTTGTGTACACAAGCTTTTCTACCTCACAGTACTGTATCAGTGGTTGGGTTGGTGACATCACTCCCTTCTGTGTCTTATCTCCTCTCTGCTCTAGCAGTGGTCAGGATGGGGATGTCACTCGCTGCTGTGTCTTATCTCCTCTCCACTCTAGCAGGGGTCGGGATGGTGATGTCACTCCCTGCTGTGTCTTATCTCCTCGCTCTCCTCTAGCAGTGGTTGGGATGGTGACGTCACTCCCTGCTGTGTCTTATCTCCTCTGTTCTAGCAGTGGTTGGGTTGGTGACATCACTCCCTTCTGTGTCTTATCTCCTCTCCGCTCTAGCAGTGGTCAGACTAGGGGAAATCATTCCCTGCTGTGTCTTATCTTCTCTCTGCTCTAGCAGTGGTCGGGATAGTGACGTCACTTCCTGCTGTGTCTTATCTCCTCTCTGTTCAAGCAGTGGTCGGGATGATGACGTCACTCCCTGCTGTGTCTAAGCAGCACAAAATCTTATGTTTCTAACTAATTAAAGACAAGCTTTAACCATTTAGGGCTCTGAAGCCTTCTGTCCTGCTGTTAAAACCCCTCAATCACCAATGTTCCTCTAACAGGCTAAGCTAGGAATAGTAGAGCTGAAATGTCAGACACTGCTGTACTACCTCCCACATCTTGAACAGGAAGTGATCGCCTAAAGCTATAGAACCGCACACAGCCTGAACAGGAAATGGGAGCCTGACTATATAGAACTGGCCCCAGCCTGAGCAGGAAATGGCAGCCTGAAACTATAGAACCGCCCACAGCCTGAACAGGAAGTGGTAGCCTGAGCTGTAGAACCACCCATAGCTTGAACAGGAAGTGGAAGCCTGAAACTATAGAACCACCCACAGCCTGAACAGGAAGTGGGTGCCCAAAGCTATAGAGCCGCCCACAGCCTGAACAGGAAATGGGAGCCTGACCATATACAACTGGCCCCAGCCTGAACAGGAAATGGGTGCCTGAAACTATAGAACCGCCCACAGCCTGAACAGGAAGTGGAAACCTGAAGCTGTGGAACCAGCCACAGCCTGAGCAGGAAGTGGGGGCCTGAAGTCATAGAATCACCCACAGCCTGATGGCACCTGTTGAGAGTAGGATAGGTAAAACAGGCCAAAAAAAAACAAACCTTTTAATAAAAGAAAAGTGTATTTTGGAAGGAAAAAAAAACAACTTTTCCTGGGGTGTCCTACTTTTGCTCCACCAAATCAATAGCCTGCCACATAATGAACAAGATGGTGTGTGTGTGTGTGTAGGGGAGGTGGGGGAGTTACTAGCTACCAACACCCTTATTTATAGCTCAAAATCACAAGTTAGCATATCTTCTAGGGCATGGGTCTGCAACGTCAGCTCTCCAGCTGTTGGGAAACTATATCTCCCATCATGCCCATTGATCTAGATTATGTTAATGCATGATGGGAGTTGTAGTTTCCCCAATAGCTGGAGAGCCGACGTTGCAGACTCCTGTTCTAGGGAAACCTACGGTAAATGGGGCCATAATATAAAACTGATGCAAGTAACTGACCCTGTAAGAACAAACCTGCACAATCTGGTATAAAGTGGGGGCTAAAATCACCAGGGACCGCCACCATCCCTGCCATTTTGGGGCGGGGTCTATACAAGCTCCACCCCCACGGGCTATTTTTACATACTAGAAGGGACTGTATATGTGCCTGTTATGTATACACATCAGCTCACTTGCTTATTGAATTTGTGCAAGACATAAAAACATGAAAGCTACTTCAAAAGAAAAGACGCCACAACTTCTAATCCAAAAGGATTTCTTCTTTATTCAAACCAGGAGGTATTCACCAGTTAGTGCAAAATGCACTGCAAACCTTCAGCCTGAGGAATTTACATTGAGAGATGGCTCCAAAACCCCGCAGTATCAGCAAAAAAAACCCAGAAAATAAAAGAGGATGCGACAGGCACGGGGCGTGCATCAAGTCTCTACATTGGGGACTTCAGAGCAGGTGGCTGGTCCCTGCGCTCTGCCTCACGTCAAGTAACAAAATTTAAGAACTACACTCAGTAGGAACTCATTGGGTAACTGGGAGATGCTGACTTATTGCACTCAACAACCCACAACCCCCCCCCCCCCATCCCCCCACCCCACAACAAAAATAAAATTAAAAGGAAAAAATATATTCAGAAGCAAGGATTTTTAAAATTATTTTTTTTATTCTTTTTCTGTCTGAACTACATTGTCACCGGAAAAAAAACCATCAAAAAAATTAAAAAATAAACCTGCATAAAAAGAAGAAAATTAACTTTTTTTTAAAAAATTAACAATATTTAAATTTATATACTTTATATCTTTTAACATAAACGTTAACAATTCATGGTAAAACAAACGAAAAAAAAAAAAAAAAGGCTCAGAAAAAAAGATTTCCCCCCCCAAAAAAATACAAAAAAAAGAGGGGAAAAAAAAAAAAAAAAGAACCAATAAACCTGAAGAGTTCTGTTAAAGCTGCAGATGTTTTCTCAAAACCCTGTTTGGAACCAGTGACTCATTGGCTTTTTTTTTTTTTGTTTTTGTGCTGATGGGTCAAAAAAAGATGTAAAAACTTTATTAGTCCAAACACCCACAGCTTCTCCTTCAAAACGTACGACCTCCAAAAGTCTCTAGCAGGATGTGTCTTCACCGGGTGATTGTCACAAGTTCAGAGGTGGATGTCTCCTCTAGGTCTCCTCTGTGCATACGCCGCTGCCGCCGCCGCCTCGCTGGTGTTAACGTCTGTAGGGGTGGAATTGCACGTTGTGATTCTGCCCTCGTCCGGCGCCACTTCCCCCAGCGGCCGGACCTGCCGATGCTGGTGCAGTGGGTCCTGTCGTGTAAGTTTGGGGCTGTTGGCTGAGGTCCGAGAAACTCTGTCCAAACCCGCTCATGTCCTGTCCGTAGCCTGCAATGAACACATGGAGGGGATTAGGTTATGTGGAAGGAGGGAGGACTTCAACTGATCGTCAGCCGAGACCACCCGAACCTTACAAGGGCTGCACCAACCATGTGCTTTGATGGCCTAGTGATAGTATAGGACATTGATGTCTGATAGGTGCCGGTCCGCATCTTGGGCCCATGAAAGTGTCGGCTCAGAATGGAGACCTGGTCAGCCATGCTTACAACTCTCCATTCTGTTCTATGGCAGTTCCCAGTATAGGGGAGCGCTGTGTTCTCCATTCTCCTCTATGGGAGTTCCCAGTACAGGCGAGCGCCGTGTTCTCCATTCCCCTCTATGGGAGTTCCCAATACAGAGGAGCACTGTGTTCTCCTTTCTGTTCTATGGGAGTTCCCGGTACAGGGGAGCGCTGTGTTCTCCATTCTGTTCTATGGGAGTTCCCGGTACAGGAGAGCGCTGTGTTCTCCATTCTGTTCTATGGGAGTTCCCGGTACAGGAGAGCACTGTGTGCTCCATTCTTCTCTATGGGAGTTCCCGGTACGGGGGGGGGGGGGAGCGCTGTGTTCTCCATTCTCCTCTAGGGGACGTTCCCAGTACAGGGGAGCGCTGTGTTCTCCATTTCTGTTCTATGGGAGTTTCCTAGTACAGGGGAGCGCTGTGTTCTCCATTCTGTTCTATGGGAGTTCCCATTACAGGAGAGCGCTGTGTTCTCCATTCTGTTCTATGGGGACTTCCTGGTACAGGGGAGTGCTGTGTTTTCCTTTCTGTTCTATGGGAGTTCCTATTACAGGAGAACGCTGTGTTCTCCATTCTGTTCTGTGGCACTAGTGTGTTCAACTGGGTATAACATCAATGTTTGATAGGTGCATAAACGGGCCCCCAAAAGTGTCAGCTCATAATAGAGATCTGGTTACGCAAGCATGCTACTCTCCATTTTGTTCTATAGGACTTCTTAGTACAGCCAAACACAGTGCTCCCCTGTACTGGGAATTCCCATAGAGGAGAATGGAGCACACAGCGCTCCCCTGTACTGGGAACTCCCATAGAGGAGAATGGAGCACACAGCGCTCCCCTGTACTGGGAACTCCCATAGAACAGAATGGAGAACACAGCGCTCCCCTGTACTGGGAACTCCCATAGAGGAGAATGGAGAACACAGCGCTCCCCGGTCATGGGCACTCCCCTAGAAGAGAATAGAGAGCACAGCGCTCCCCTGTACTGGGAACTCCCATAGAACAGAATGGAGAACACAGCGCTCCCCTGTACTGGGAACTCCCATAGAGGAGAATGGAGCACACAGCGCTCCTCTGTACTGTCTCTCATAGAAAAGTATGTAAAACAGCAACAAAAACCAGGGGTCCGGGCGCTCGTTTCTTGGACAATAATCCTCGTAAAATAAACGTAGGATAAAAATGAATTTTATTCCATTCAAATATTAAGGTGTGAGCCCCAATATTACAGAGTAACGTGCATAACGCGTTTCGTGCCTGTACGGCACTTCCTCAGATGCTTCTCTGTTACATAAACCAAAAAAAGTTTTTGTTTTATTTTTTATGTAACTCTAATATTGGGGCTCACACCTTAATATTTGAATGGAATAAAATTCATTTTTATCCTACGTTTATTTTACGAGGATTATTGTCCAAGAAACGAGCGCCCGGACCCCTGGTTTTTGTTGCTGTTTTCCATAGTTGCCCGTCGCCTGTCTGGCTTCGGAGGAATAGGACTACGAGGCCGCTGTTTCCGAGGCTCGGATTGAGCCACCCATGCTATCATGAGTGTTGTGCCTCTACTATAACCGCACAACACCGGCAGGTGAGCACTTGCATTTTAAATATTGTTTTATTCTATTGGACGTACTTTCACAGGAGAGCGACACCTCTCTTTTTTTATATCTTTTATATAGAAAAGAATGGAGAACACTGTGTTCTCTCTCATAGAACAGAATGAAAAGTCGTGTCCAAGCCTGATCAGATCTCCATTCTGAGCTGACACTTTCAGGGGCCTGTTCCAGAGATAGGTGTGGGTCCAGCTTCTGGGGTCTGCACCTATGACACTTTGGTGGATTGATAGGAAAGGACATCAAACTGCATGATGGGTGCGCCCCATTAAGAAAATCTTATTTAATAAGCGAATTTACAAAAGAAAATACATAAAATAAAGCCATCTAACCCCACAGAATATCCCAATTTTTAAAGTATATTTTGCGACGCTTGAGGTGAAAAATAGGACAATTCCGGGTTGACATCCCCTGGGGGTCGGTCAGGTCTCCTCTCCTCTCTCTAGCCGGGAGGTTTCGGTGAAGAGGGCTGTGCACTTTTGTCTACACGGCGACAGCGGCCACTTTGTTGGTAGGACTCTCCTCTCTAGCAGCCGCAGTGTACACCGCTCCACCACACTTTTTGAACACTAGGACACTTTCACCAAATGCACTGCACATATGCACACCCTACCACTGTCTATACAGCGATGCTAAGGGCGCTTGCACATAGAAACGGATCGCTGCAGAAATTTTCCACAGCAAAACTGCACTGAAACAAGAAGACCTCTAACACTGTGTGAAGTTTACTCCGTTCAACCCCAATCGTCCGAAAACCCACAGTCCATCCACAATACAAAATTTAGCAAATTTAAAATCCCGCAGCAAGTGGGTAGTGTGGGAATGAGATTTGTAAAACCCCGCGTACGTGGCCGGTGCTGTAATCCGCTGCGGATTTTCCACCTACCTTTACCCACCAGTAGCCAATTAGGGGAGTCTCGATAAAACAGGGGTCTGCAACGTCAGCTCTCCAGCTGTTGGGAAACTACAACTCCCATCATGCATTTATAATCATCTATTTATCAGTGGGCATGATGGGAGATGCAGTTTCCCAACAGCTGGAGAGCTGACGTTGCAGACCCCTGCCATAAAACTTCTTGGAGGACCGCCCCCCCTCCCCTCCAAGCTTTCCAAAGCTCCTGAATTAGATCCCAACAGTTTCCTAAATTGCCGCACAGTTGTGCACATTTGCCTGACAGGAGCTTTGTGGTCTGAGCCCTGATGCTTTACGGATGTAGAGCAGATTTGCTGAATCGGAGCAGACTTCTCAATCCTGAGTAACAGAGTGGCCAGCCTTAGACCCTGCCCGACACACCTGCCACAGGTCTACACTGTCCGGTCTAACGTTGCACTTTATGCCACTAACCGTCCCAAAACTTTGGCGTCATGTGCTAAGCCACGTCCTTCATTGAGGCCACCCCAATTTTGTTGGATGAGGCACAGAAAAGTCTAGTAACTGTCTAGAACACATCGGGCCTTTATGAGAACGGTCTAAACATGACTGTCAACCAAAAGAAACTTGGTCAGCACACCCATTCCAAATTCGTATAGGTGCACGCTGGCGGGGGAGCGAAGGAACTCAAACACGATAATATTGGGGGCACGCTACAAACACCAAAACAGTCAAAGGGAATTTTTTTTTCAAAATGTATTTCTTCTACTTTAGAATACATGAAAATTTGAGGTTCTTTGTGCTCATTCCTGATCAAAACTAATTGCCCGTCCACAGAGACGAGGTGACCTCAGTACAGAGGGGGACCTACTCTGACAATTTACCTCACTAGCGGAGACATGTATGAGTCGAATGCGTCAAAGTTCATTTTCTCAACTATTTTGCAGTGTATAATGCACCTGAATGTATGGAAGTGCAAAAAGCAAAAGTAAATTTAAAATTTAATGTAGTAAAAATTAAAAATCGATCGATCCAAGCTTCAAGCATGGAGAGTCACTCCCTGCCAAGTCTTATCTCTAGCACAGGAGCTTGTTTACTGAAGTTAATGACAGGTTTAAACCTTTAGACCTATGTAGCTGTGTGCATTGCAGATTATAAACCTCCAGCAATAGAATAGAATCAGCTAGGAAGAACAGAGCCGATATGCAAATCACTGCTATAGACCCACCCAGCCTGAACCGGAAGCAGGAGCCTGAAGCTATAGATCCACCCTCAGCCTCAACTTGAAGCTGTAGAACAGCGTCAACCTGAACAAAAAGTGGGAGCCTGAAGTTATAGAACCACCCATAACCTTAAAAGGAAGTGGGAGTCTGAAGCTGAAAAACCCGGCTCAAGCTGATCAGGAAGTGGGAGCCTGAAGCTGTAGAACCGCCCTCAGCCTGGACAGGAAGCGGAAGCCTGAAGCTGTAGAACCGCCCTCAGCCTGGACAGGAAGCGGAAGCCTGAAGCTGTAGAACCGCCCTCAGCCTGGACAGGAAGCGGGAGGCTGAAGCTGTAAAACAGCGTCAACCTGAACAGAAAGTGGGAGCCTGAAGTTATAGAACCACCCATAACCTTAAAAGAAAGTGGGAGTCTGAAGCTGTAGAACTGCCCACACCCTGACCAGGAAGTGGGAGCCTGAAGCTGCATGAGGCTCTGTGAAACAGCATGGCGAGTACATAAAAGGGTTGTACCAATGACATTTATCATTACCCACTGGATAGGTGATAAATGTGTGATCCCTGGGATTTCACTAAAACAGGGGCTCCTAGTCTCTGCCCCAAGACTCTCCGCTACAGCCATCAATCCTCGTGACTCTGGAGGGAGCAGGTGCCAAACACACGCACTGCTCCCTCATTCAAAGACTTCCTTGCTTGTGAAGAACGACGGGGGACTCGGGCTCCCATCTTAGGAATCGCCGAGGGTCCCAGTGGTAGGACTCCAGCTCAGTCACAGATGCTTTGTCTTTGGTGACACAATATTACCTGTTCTTTTAAAAGTGAAGCTCTACCGAGTGATTTCAGCAATCTATACAGGTGCTACATGTTATATATCCAACCCCTTTCTCTGCAGTGGAGGGGTATGTATATCGTGCAGCAGGGTCAGCCTCGTAATTTGTGGGGAGGGAGGGTGGGGACGCTGCCCTGATCTCCATTGCTCAGCGCTGCATGGACCCCCAAAATTCTCCCACCAAGCACAAGGTCTGTTTATTACAGACATCACATCCCTGAGTCATAGGAGAACACACAATGCAAAAATGTCCTGGAGGAGAGGACATCAACTGAGGAATCAGAAACTCCTGGAGGGTGACCTCAGTCCGGACGAGATATAAAGGAGGGTTTAATCCTGAGATTGGTGAAGAGGCCACAGATTGGGATTATACCACCAAAAAGGAACCATTAATTCATCATCCAATTAAACTGGAGCCACCAGACTTCAATGGTAGATCCTATCAATCACACCCTCAAGGTTTGATATGTGCAGGTCCCATCTCTGGGACAGGAACAGGCCCCCGAAAATCCCAGCTTACAATGAAGATACAGTCAGGCTTCTGCACAACTCTCCATTCTGTTCTATGGGAGTTCCCAGTACAGGGGAGTGCTGTGTTCTCCATTCTGTTCTATGGGAGTTCCCAGTACAGGGGAGTGCTGTGTTCTCCATTCTATTCTATGGGAGTTCCCAGTACAGAGGAGCACTGTGTTCTCCATTTTGTTCTATGGGAGTTCCCAGTACAGGGGAGCGCTGTGTTCTCCATTCTGTTCTATGGGAGTTCCCAGTACAGGGGAGTGCTGGGTTCTCCATTCTGTTCTATGGGAGTTCCCAGTACAGGGGAGTGCTGTGTTCCGCCACACTCAGAACTCTCATAGAACAGAATAGAGAGTCGTGTGCAATTGTGACTTGCTCTTAACACTGAGCAGAGACTTTTGAGGGCCCGTTACCTCTGGGACCTGCACCTTTTAGACTTTGACTATACCCCAGAACTTGGCTTCTCTCCCTCCTAAAGTATCTCACAAAAGTGAGTACACCCGTTCAATTGTGTAAATACTGTATTCTATCTTTTCACTGGACAATCTGACCCTTTGATACAAGGTAAAGTAGTCAGTGCACGGCTTGTATCACAGCGTAAATTTGGTGCCCTCAAAATTACTCAACACAGACATCAATGTCTAAACCGCTGGCAACAAAAGTGAGGACACCCCTAAGTAAAAATGGACAAATTGTGTCCCAATTTGCCATATTCTCTCCCTAGAGTCACGTGACTCGTTAGCGTTACAAAGTCTCAGGTGTGAATGGGGGCAGGTGTGTTACATTTGGTGTTATCCCCCTCACACACTGGAAGTCACACACTGGAAGTCCAACATGGCTCCTCATGGCAAAAAACGGTCTGAGGATCTGAAAAATAAGACTTTTTGCTCTACATGAAGATTGCCGAGGCTATAAGAAGATGCCGACCCCCTGATACTGAGCTGCAGCGCGGGGGAGGCCGACCCCCTGACACTGAGCTGCAGCGCGGGGGCCACGACCATACAGGGGATAACACGACCAAAGAAGCTGAGTGCACGTGCTCAGTGTCATATCCAGAGATGAGGGCTGCCAGCATTGCTGCATAGGTTACAGGAGTGCGGGGTCACCGTAGAGCTCAGACCAACCCCACCAATGCATCAATTGGGTCTCATGGTTCTCCCAGAAGGGGCCCCTCTTTAAAGATGATGCACAAGAAAACCCCCAAAAACCCCTTTTGTGAAGACAAGCAGACTAAGGAAATGGATTACTGGAAACCCACATTGTTTGAGGGCCCAAAGGGAAAAACTTTTTTGCTCCGATGGTGTCGGGCGGCTGGGGGAAACCCCGGGTGAAGTAAAAAGACAAGTGGTTGCCTAAGTCAGAAGGGGTGGTGGGAGGGTCATGGTTTGGGGCTGCATGAGTGTGCTGGCGTGGGGAGCACAGGTCATTGAGGGAACCATGAATGCCTAAATATATGTGAATCCTAAAGCAGGCATGTCTCCCCCTTTTCTGGGCGCGGGGGCAGTACCCAACTTGGTAACACCCTAAAAACACCTCCAACCCCCCCACCCCTTGTTTAAAGAGACTGAGGGTAAGGGGGCTGGACTGGCCGAGTGTCTCTGACCAAAACCCTTTGGGCATTGTGGGGCCCCCCTCAAACAGAAGGGGGAGGAGCGCAAGGTCTCTACCACCCCCAGCCCCGTGATGTATCATGGAGGGGGAAAAGAGGACCCCCAGTGGCTGAAACTGTGAAAGCTTATTTGACCTCCGGGCCCCCAAGAGAGTTAAGGCAGCGCTGGGAAATAATGGCGGCCACACAGAATATTGGCACTGGGCACAATTTATACAAAAATGTCAGGGGTGTCCCGACTTTTGTGCGATACTGTATGTGGCGGGAACAGCCCTTTAATAGTAAGCCTCCTTTGCTCCTCCATTTCAGCGCTGCGTCTCTCCGGTCTTCTGTTTTCTTTCTTCTACTTCCGAATAGTGATGTAATAGAGACACGCGACTGCTGGAGCCGGTCAGCGACTACAGTGGCGACGTCTTTTATAGAAGGAGAAGAAAGCAGAAGACCGGAGACATTCAGGGCCTTATGTATAAAAATGTCTCCATTGCCCATAAGAACCAGAACTCATCTTTAATTTCATCACGCTGGGGGAAAAAAATAAAAGCGGGGCACCCACTGGGCCGCTACGGGGGCGCCCACTGGGCCGCTACGGGGGCGCCCACTGGGCCGCTACGGGGGCGCCCACTGGGCCGCTACGGGGGCGCCCACTGGGCCGCTACGGGCAACAGAGTCTTATGTAGGTTTTATAAAAATTCCCTTAGTGCAGGGAGCAGAGAAAGGGAACTTTTCCCCTACATAGTGCAATAGAGGGGGGGACCTGCACCGATCACACATCTTATTAATACACCATCTATGGTAGGAGCTCCCCTTTAAACAGTCATTTTAAACTGAACCTAAACTTAAGTGATGCTGTAATAGAAAAAAAGATTCCGATTTTATTCTAAAGGGTAGAATGTAAAAATAATAATAAAAAAATGATAAAAAGTAATGCGAGAAGGGACGTCGTTGTCAGGCCTGTTTTTTAGGGGTAGGGCATCTATTACCATGCACGTGAGCCCAACAGGCCTCCAAAATGCAGATGGAGCATCTATCGCTACCTACGGGGGTTTTTCCTTTTATTCCTCACGTGAGCTCAAATCCACTCGGACAATTTCACAAAGCAGGCATTTCCTGGAAAGAGTGATTTCTTCAGGCTTTTTAAGTGGGAGGGGTTTTTAAACTGCACAACCCCCAACCTGACATCCCACCCGGCCAGGCATGGTGAGGTCAGACATGGAGGGCTCCACCCTGGCGTTACAACACTGGAGGGGACATGGGGGGGGGTAGGGAGTGTGGGTTTCAGATGAAGATGCAAGGAGATTACCAAAACTTTGCAGAGACCACTCAACACTCCAGGCCGCAGGACGTATCTCAAGAGACTTAAGACACCCACCCAGCCCCCCTGAAATGACATAAACTGGGATAAAACTCGAAAGGACCATTCCAAAGGCCCAAAAGCAAAGCCCCTTTTGACCACCGGGGGGTTTACTGAGATCCTGAGTGGGGCTGCCTGGTGGGGGAGGGGAAGCCGTGGGCGCTCCTGGGGTACCAGGTGGCGGTGGAACTCCTGATGGGACGAACTGATCAGGAGGGGGAGGGGGTGGGCCATAGCCATAGCCTGCAATAACACAGCAAAAAATATATAGGGAGAGCTGGGGATTAGTGCTATAAGAAGATCCGGAGGCAAACGGCTCAAAATCAAAAGTGTAACTTACCGAATGGAGGCGGCGTTGCATATCCTGGTGGAAAGCCCTGGGCAGGAAATCCCCCTTGTGGTGTCGACACTAGGAAGGGGAAAGGCGGAGGTGGAGGAGCAGCACCCCGGCCTGCGGGAGGCCCATAGCCGCCTGTGGAGAAGACTGCATTAGGAGGAACCAGAAAGGTAGGAGAGATTGAAGTGAACTGCCCCTGAGTGAGAGAGTAGCTGCAAAGACATATGGCCAGATACTTACCAATGGTCTGCCCGGCCGGCATCCACATACCTGGGGAGAAGGAGGAGGAGGAGATTAGGCCACAAAATAAAACTTACGAAGCTGCGCACACTCCGTACCGGGGCAGAGAGGCCGGGGGAGAGCAGAGGCGCCGGGGGGAGAGCAGAGGCGCCGGGGGGAGAGCAGAGAGCTCACAACTAAGGGAATGTTTACACGATGTATAGCGGTGCGTACAGTACGCGCCGCAATATATCGTGTGTTTCGGGAGCTCGCGCTAATCAGCGAGTACTCCCGTGGTGCAGGGGGGAGGTGTGGGGGCTGGCAGCCCAGCGGCTCCATAGACCTGCATTACTTAGACATGTCACTTATCTCCCCGCATGTACAATACGAGCACCCCAAAATAAGCTGTGTGAACATACCCTAAGTGGGTTGTATCCAACAGGGCTCCCCAAATCCATAGCCTGCCCATAAGCCAGCAGATTCACCAACGCAAGTATTCTTAGGGATTTGTGGTTACACAGTTACAGGCTGTAGATTAAAGGGGTGCTCCTACCATGTACTTTGATGGCATAAGGACAGGATACACCATCAAAGCTAGATAAGTGCTGGTTACCGATACAAGGGAACGCCATGTTTTCTCCATTCAGCCTGAAGCGGTAGACCCAATAGCCTGGGCAGGAAGTGGGAAACTGAAGCTGTAGACCCGCCCACAGCCTGAACAGGAAGTGGGAGCCTAAAGCTGTAGACCTGCCAATAGCCCGAACAGGAAGTGGGAACCTGAAGCTGTAGACCCGCCCACAGCCTGAACAGAATGAGCCTAAAGCTGTAGACCTGCCAATAGCCCGAACAGGAAGTGGGAACCTGAAGCTGTAGACCCGCCCACAGCCTGAGCTGGAAGTGGAAGCCTGCAGCTGTAGAACTATCCACAGCCTGAACAGGAAGGGGGAACCTAAAGCTGTAAAACTGACAATAGCCTGGGCAGGAAGTGGGAACCTGAAGCCGTAGAACCGCCCACAGCCTGAACAGGAAGTGAGAGTCTGAAGCTGTCTGTGGCTCTGTGTGGCTCTTCCCTCTCTTCTCTGTTCCAGTGCTGAACTGTCCTAATTGTTCCCAGTTTTTTTCCAAATGGAGACGTCACCGCCGCAGCCTCCGATTGGCCTGACATCACTGTTCATCTGTGATCTGTGCAAGCAGCAGCGGCCAATCAGAGGCTGCGGCAGGGACGTCCTCGTCTCAAAGAAGGAGAACGACCAGAGAGGGGGAGGATGGTGCAAAGCTGGAACAGAGGGGAGGGAAGTTGTGCGTTATTGGACAACCCCTTTAAATGTAACTGAACAAGTCCATTCTGTCTGCTGCTCTCTTACATTCGTGCCCTTGCACCTGCTCAGTTTTGCAGGCAGCGCCTGTGGTGTGATCGGGGTGTGAGCCGATGAGTCTAGGGCGAGGGAGGGGAGCGGTTCGTGTCCTGTAGGCTATCAGACAGAAACAGAGAACGGGCTGCCGCTGTGTGAAGGGGCAGATAGTAACAGACGGGCGATCCCTGCCGCACAGGTGACAGAGCTTCCCCTATGTACTATACAGGTGCAAATGACGGGCAGCTTTAAGTGTCAGTGTGAACACGGGTCCAGAGGTCTGCGTGTCCGGTTCTGGCAGGCATTAGAATTCGGGACCCACCGTATGAGGTTATATTAGTGGGCATACACCATTCGATCAAACTGTGCACCAAATACCTACACTATATGCATATGTCAAGGACAGCAGTGATGCATTTCCAATGTTCGTATGGGGTGTTAGTGGCAGCGAGGTGCAGTTGGACCTGGTGTCTGAGGATTTGGGGTCTATGTAAATGGAGGTGGGGGGCTCACTTCTTTTAATACTATTTTCTTGGCTTGTGTCCTCAGCAAGATGTCCGGCTGCAGAAGAGCTGGGGAATTCATGGTACATTCCTCCCTCAATCATTAAAGGGATGCCATCATCAACAATTTTTTTCCACAGAGGCACAAGTGTTATCGGCGAGAGGGGTCAGTGTTATCGGCGGGAGGGGAGAGGGGTCAGTGTTATCGGCGGGAGGTGAGAGGTCGGTGTCATCAGCGGGAGGGGAGAGAGGTCGTCAGTGTCATCAGCGGGAGGTGAGAGAGGTCAGTGTCATCAGCGGGAGGGGAGAGAGGTCAGTTTTATCAGCGGGAGGGGAGAGAGGTCGTCAGTGTATCCAGCGGGAGGGGAGAGAGGTGTCAGTGCTATCAGCGGAGGGGAGAGAGGTCGTCAGTGTCATCAAGGGAGGGGAGAAGAGGTCAGTGTCATACACGGAGGGGGGAAGGTCATTGTCATCGCGGGGGGGGAGAGAGGTCAGGGTTTATCGGGGGGGAGGGGAGAGAGGTCAGTGTTATCAGCGGGAGGGAGAGAGGTCAGTGTTATCGCGGGAGGGGAGAGGTCAGTGTTACAGTGGGAGGGGAGAGAGGTCAGTGTTATCACGGGGGAGGGGAGAGAGGTCATGTTATCAGGGGAGGGGAGAGAGGTCAGTGTTTAAAGGGGGAGGGGAGAGGTCAGTGTTTCAGCGGGAGGGGAGAAGGTCAGTGGTATCAGGAGGGGGGGAGAGAGGTCAGTGTTATCAGGGGGAGGGGAAGAGGTCGTTTTTCACGGGAGGGGGGGGGGTCAGTGTTACCAGCAGGGGGGGGGGGGTCATGTTATAGCGGACCTGAGGAGGTCCTATCACATGACTAATAAGTGTAAAGAAGCTGAAAAAACCCCCCAGAGGAAAAAATAAATAAACCCATTATATATAGGGATAAGCTGCAACTACATATACAATTTTGCCCTTCTCTTGTTGTGATTTAGTAAAGACCTAAAACGCCTGAATAGTCGGGCAGAAAGTGAGATTAGTCAGATCGACCATTCATGAGTTTTAGGTCTTTTCTAAATCACAACAAGAGAAGGGCATAGGACTGCCCAAGGAACACTGGTCCAAACCAAAATGCTTCTTTCCAATGGAAGTGTTCCTTTACACCACACACCTCAGCACATACACTACGGTAGCGGCTCTCACCTTGCGGGCTGTAGCTTTGGGGCCACGTGGCAGGAGGCTGTCCGGTCCATCCATTGGCCGCACCCTGCATCCCTCTACTTCCCCACTGGTTAGCCCCTCCGGGTCCAGAATTCTGGTTCTTGCTATCGCGGGGCTCTGCACGTTTTACTTCCACCTAAACAAAGACGCAAACTGGTCAGAAAAGAGCTCGGCGGTCACTGCCCGCGCCCCACCCGCCACACCCCAAAATGATACGGATTAAGCTTAGCATTCTAATACTTAACTTTAATTCTATTAAGGACTCTATAAGGGTCTTGGAAAGACTTCACAAGTACAATATAAACCATATAAATATATTATCTATTTCTTACTGTGTGGACAACTAGGGGTTCTTAACATAGCATAAAAAAAAAATAATAATAATTGCTAAAATGCAAAATTGTCTGATCCGGCTGGTGAACTTGATGTAGATAGTGTTCTCCCCTCACATCGGACAATCTCACGGGGGGGCTGCTAGGGAGGCTGCTCAATTGGTGGCTTCAAAAATAGCTAATGGAAGATAAAGACTTACCTTCCCCGGGCTAACGCTTTAAGAATCTCAATTTAATTAACTCGCAAATAATGTCAGAGGGAATGGATGTGGTAAGAGAATCTTACACTATATCTAACGAAAAAAGTAAACAAGACATGCAAGTAATACAAAATGGACAGTTCGGTCAATAAGAAGCACATTCTTCATACTGTGTTGTTCAGTGACGTCACGCCAGCCGCACTCCGGAGCCCGCTCTGCAGCCGCGTGTCGCTCGGGGGCACCCGTCCTTATTAAGCTTATTCCACTTTACCCGTGAAGTAGGGACCTGGTAACTGGACTGCACTATGGGGTATAGACTCCTGCATGAGACACCATCATGAAAAGCCCCCGGCAGCTGCGCTGGGTCCCATACGTTCCCTTGTACGAAGCTGCCACGTACAAGGGAACACATTCCCCGTCCTCAGGGAATGGCTGAAACCTTCAGTCTTCCTCTTTTTTTTTTTTGCATTATTTTTATCATGTCTCTGGTGTTCACACTTTTTTAATCACTGGATTTAGACATAAAACAATCTTAGGAAACGTTCACACGGCCGATTCGGACGCCTATTTCCCCCCAAACACTCGTCTGAAAACTGCCTCACATGTTGCAGTTTTAAGACGAGTTTTTCATGCGGTTTGAGACGTGGTTTTTATTCTGACATTTGAATATTGTGCCAGGGCGCTTTTTTGGGTGAAGATCCGCGTCCAAAAACGTCCCAGACTTTGAGGTGTTTTGGACGGCGTTTTTTGAAGCTCTCCATTGTTTCCTATGAGCATTTTCTGCCCAAAATGCATCAAGAATGAAGAAGTCACGTAATTTTTCAGCGCTGGAAACCGAACAGAAAATAAGCGAGTAAAAAAACATGTCGCATAAACAACTACGCGGTTTTACATAGGAATGAATGGAAATTAACTAGAGGCATTTTATAGTCATTTTTGGGGCATAATTGGAGCCCAAAATAGCCGTGTGAACATACCCTTAGGGCTTGTCCCCACGGCCCCGGTTACTTGTCGGTTTTTCAAAAGGTTTGCGGTTTTACAAACTGTCTGAAAACCGACAAGCAACGCTCCCCCATAGACTTCTATGTAAAATCCATGCAGCCGTCCCCACTGCATGGATTTTGAACCAGACTTTTTTTTTTTTTAAAATCGCTGGAAGGCCAAAAAACTTAGAACATGTTAATTCTTCCGCCAGGTTTTCGGACGGAACATGAACATGTGGGAGCAAAAGGGAAACGGTTTGAATCTGCAAACAAAAGACGTCCCCCTGCTACCAAAAAGAGACCAGATACCGGTGGGGATTTCTGACCGGCATTTGGTCTTTACCGTGTAAACGTGACTTTAAGGAGGTTGTCCACCTCTCAAATTACTGTTACTACAGTGCACGTAGGAGAAAATTCTAATGATCTAAAGGGGGGGGGGGGAGGTGAAACACAAAAAACAGAGGGCTCCTTTAATAGGGACTGTTGTAAGTTACCTCAGAGTATTAAAAGTGGCGCCACATTATACACGGATAGGCTGAATCAAGAACAGTCCGTATCCCTCTACAGCTTGCACCAGCTTTACCACTTTTACGTGTGACCATAGTCTCAATCGATCGGCAGTAAAAGTTCAGCTTTATGTCTGAATCCAGCGACTTGCTGCGTCTTTTGCTGGTCTGCTGTGCTACAAACGTTCCAGCTTTCATGTCGCCGTCAGCCCGGACACCAGAGACGGCCGCGTCCGTTCGGCTTTGATGGTGGTGTCCCTCTACAGACCTGCCCCCTGTCGTGTTTCGTATACCCGGGGTGGGTACCCCCCGGTATAGTCGCCACACTGAGAATGTTGCTTAACCTTCCTACCCCGGTAACTAGCTTGAGCAAATGCGATAATTTGAGGATTTTCCCTATTTGCGGGGGACTAAAACCCCCCCTCCGAGACGTGACAACCATAATAACAGATTCCCCTTTTATTTTTCACGCGGAAATTTAAACTAAACGAGAAAGGGTTCTGGAAAAAAAGTTCACATAAATGACCCAGTAATAAAACGAAACGCAACCAGTCCTTCCTGAGGTCTTATTTTTAAAAACAACAATTATTACGGTCAAAATCCATTTTACCTTTTCCCCCCCTTTTAAAATTTGACCCACCCCCCCACCCCGAAAATTTGGGGGCCCCCTAACCAAACCTTGGGGCGGGCCCGAGATGTCCTTGAGGGCCCAGTGACGTAGGAGCAAGAAGACTGCGACCCTCCAGTCACTGAATTTAGCAAAAACTTCCCTCTCTTCTTCATAAAGACACATTCCCGGTTACTCTTCTCCGTTAAAACTACCCCCACCTTACCCTGTCTCCGCTACAGAATCAGCAATTCACCAAGGACATTGACGGCCGCCCAAGACTTGGCTTAGTCTTAAGGTAAAATAAAACTACAACTACACACTTTTTTGCCCATGATGTCGTGAAAATGCATGTTGACAGCCTGGTCCACTGATTGTTCGTCCTCGAAAGTAATACATCCAAAACCTAGCCAACGACGAAGAGTGAATCAAGGTAGCAGGGTGTTGTGACACAAAACAGGATGATGAACATTTTAGGAAAAGACCCCAGGCTTCGCCGGGATCCGGGTTTTAAAAAACTGCCGCCGCCCCCGGGGGGGCCCCGGAGGGGCCGCGAAAATGGGGGGAAAGGGGG
Organism: Phyllomedusa bahiana; assembly: GCA_025379985.1. NCBI lineage: Eukaryota > Metazoa > Chordata > Amphibia > Anura > Hylidae > Phyllomedusa > Phyllomedusa bahiana. The sequence continues at coordinate 18,579 of JAODAL010055583.1, forward strand.
AGGGGGGGGGGCCGGAGAGGTGCAAACAATCGCCCCAACCACGCGGGCCCGTTACCCCCCCCCCCCCCCCCCCCCAAAAAAAACCACAGACGTTTTTACCCGGCAAAGGAACAGGTTAAATTTTCGGGGCCACTCGTCCTTTAAGGTAAAACCCGTTCCCACGCCCCAAAAGCTAAAAAACCCCCATCCCCCCGGGGCTCCTAAAAATCACTCGCCCGCTTTTCCCCTGTGACCACTTTCCCTTTTTAAAAAACCCCTTAAGGCACCCTTTTTTTTTATTTTTCCGCCTCCCTGTGTCTCAACAGTCAGAACTCTCTAATTTATTTGATGGTGGCAGCTTCCGCCCTTTTTTTATGCAGAGAATTTTTATTTTTTTGGGGGGTTGTTTTGGGCATTAAAACAAAAAATTTAAAGCTAAATTTTTTTTTAAAAGGAAACCTTTTTTGCATAGGTTTTGCCCCCATTTGCCGAGGACAGAAAAAGCCAGCGTCAGACCTGCTGTTCCCAAAACCTGGGGGCCCCCTTATTCTGTAAATGCAGCAGTTTTTAAGCTTTACCCCTCAAATTTTTTGTGTATGATTGTTACCCCCCCCCCCCAAAGGTAGCCCCCCACCCATTGGCAGTTATTCTCATGTTTCTACCTTTTAAAAGTAATGATTTATCAGTTGAAGTGGGCGGGGTGGCCTCGGTGGGGGGGGAGTTTGAAAAAAACTGACTCCGCATACTCTTTTGGTGAAAACTGCAGATTTGAGCAATAATATTTAAAAAAAACTCCAGCATCTTACAGAATAAGGGAACGCGCTGGAAACCGCAGGTCTGACCTTGGCTTGTGCTGTCCTCAGCAAGGGGGGCAAAAACTATGCAACAGGTTCTCTTTAACATATAAAATTACTGCTAAATTTTTTCTTAAAGGTTTGCAGAGTGAACAAGTTTTTCAGCATTTTTTTACATTTTTTTTTTAACCTTCACATTCACACTAGATTAATTCTACCAGTTATTATGGACACACAGATACTGAATAAGTAACTTTTTTGCCCTTCCACCCATGGACCTGACCAGGGGCTCGTTTTTTGCAAGCTGAAGTGTGATTTTTATTGGTTCGATTTCGGAACACGATACTTATTATACATGAAAAAAAAAAAAATAAAAGGGGATTGGAATTTTTCTGTTTACTAAATATGTTATATTAAAATGGACTGGACTTTTATGGATTCAGCGATACTAATTATGCATCACTTATTTTTAAAACTATTTTCCCTCACACGTAGTCTCCCCCCCCCCCAATCTGACCACTAGACAGTGCCGTCACTTTACTCCACTTGCATTAGACTGCAAAAATACACAACCTTTTTTCCCTATTATTTCCCTTTTCCTATGAAACTTTTAAAGGGGTTTTTAAACAGCATGGATGGGAGTCGGCTATGAAAAAAAAAAAAATAGCCGACACCTGCCGCCTATAGAGCCAAGTCAGTCAGTGACACCTTCCATACTCTCTTACCGACAAAAGGAAGTACCCATACGTCCACTGTCGGTAAGGGGGTTAAAGCAGGTAACTGGTAGGATCGCTAGTTGCTGCACCATTCGGCAAGCGACAGGTTCCCTTTAAGTAACTCCCCGCTGCACCCAGGGGATCTTTGCTGCCGCCTCTTCGCACATTACTAAGGGCACGGGTAGAGGGCCCCGGCTGGGGAGTCGCTTCCCCATCCTGCGCTTCCGTCCCGGGGGGCATTTTTTTCTTTTCAGCAGTGCTGACAGCAGCCATACATTTTTCTAAAGCGTTAAACAGAGATACAATATCTATAACAGCTAAGGACTGCCAGAGCTTTCCCAACGCTGTTGGAGAAGCCCAGAGTCTAAACTGGAGAGAAAGCTATATATGAATACACAAAGATACAGGCCAAGCTGGGCTCCAGCAGGACAATTCCTGCCGTCAGCAGCGAGAGCAAGAGACGTCGTCAAATAGAAAGATTCTGCATTTCCCACACACACATGCAAACGAAGTATCATGAAACGGCAGGAGACCCCGTCATCTCCTCACCCCCCCCAATGAACTCCGACTACGCCCACAATGTAAGCAACGGCGACCCCCGGCCACAGCGCCGGGCACATCATAGCGGCCTGGGGGACGGACCAGCTACAAAAATGCCAAGAAGATTTTACTTGTGTCAATAGGACTGGAGGATTAAGAAAAAAAAAAAATTACTACTCAAAAACTGTATGAGGTGCAAAACGAGTATGGGCCTAACTCCACTAAGCTCTCCATTAAGGTCCACACATGAACTGGGGTGGAGGGGAGGACAACATTGGAAACACTTGTTTCCTTTCCTTAAAGGAGTTGTCTAGGATTAGAAAAACATGTCTGCTTTCCTTAAAGGGGGTCTCTCACCCAGGGTGCTTTTTTTTATGTTAAAGATCTTGCAGAAACAAGTCACTTGCAATGTTCCCCATTAACATGTCCAAACCTTTCCTAATACCCCTTTTTGTATGGGCGCACACGCCTCAGGTCACTATAGCTACAGACCGTTAAATCTCTCCCGATAGCTGCCACACTGGCCTATAGCTACAGACCTGTTCAATGTTCATATAAGATCCAGCACGTCCTATAGCACAGCCTGTTCCCAAAACTCTCATGATGGGTCCAGCAGTGGTTGCTATACCAGACCCGTTCAATCCCCCTTTTGATAGGCTGGCACACTGGTTGCTATACTCAACCTGTGTGATTCTCATAAGGGTCCCACACTGGTTGCTATAGCTAGAGACCTGGCTTCTACTGCAGCCATAAGCCAAAAAAACGCCCCGAATTTAAGTGAAAAAAGAAAAAACCGATGAAAGCAAGTAGTGAGACAACCCCTTTAGAGAGGTTTTCTCACTACAATTCATTTACTTTCACAGTGGGGACAAAAATTTAAAAACTTTTTCTAAAAAACATTGCTTTTTTTGATTTTTGCTTTGATCAGGATATAAAGCTGATATTTTATCTCCTTTTTTAAACACACTCCTCTGTTATAACCCCTTCCCCCCCAACCCTTATCCTTTCACTCCATTGCTCTAAGCTACTGTCAGTCCGTCCAGGGTGAGTCACCTCCTGCAGAGTCTTATCTAAAGTAACGGACTTTGAAAGTTTATCATTCTTATAGGAGTGAATCTCGGTTGGGTATATGGGGCAGGGGGAGAGCACCTGTCAGAGGAGCGCTGTTTCCATACATACTATGGACAACAGACTCAACTATGTACCTACACTACCTAGAGATATACATCCTCCTGATCTAGACCTCCAACATCTGAAGCTCATTGTGAATTGACCCTAAAATCAGCAGAAAATCAATGACAAAACTTACAAAAAAAAAGTAAAAAGTACAGACACTTCGTTTGCACCAGACCGAGCACCCACAGCGGATCTAACTAGACTGGCCTGTACCTGAGTGATAAAGCTTAAACACCTAGAGAAGAGAAAGCTAGAGAGATAACATTAATCACAGTCAAACAACAAAACCAACAACTTAACAATACTTTACTGGAACTTAAAAATGGAGGAGATGGGGGCGGGAGGGGGAGAGAACAACAGAATGGACCTTAGCTTAAAAAGGGAAAGGGAAAGCTAACCCTTTGGGTATGATTAACGGTGAGATGAGAGGAAGACATTCAGATGGCAAACAATTTCGAGGGGGTGGCGGGGGGATGTATGAAGCGGCAAGGAGTGGGCCCGCCCAACGTGACCGGGGGCCCAAGAGGCGGCGGGCGCCCGGCACACAATGCAGAACACCCAGGATTCTGATTGGTGCGCGGGCATGGGGAAAAACAAAACTAAGGATGGTACAAAATACACTTCATGTAACGTGGACCATGTCAGGGACACAAACATCACAGCTTGCAAATGACCCCACATGCAGCACAGTCCAGTGGGCTGCCCCGGGGGGGGGAACAATTTAAAGGTGTACTCCGGCTCAATTTACAAAGGCTGTCTGTTTGCACGACTACAACATCTTCAATGCGAATATGGAGCAAGCATTAGACCCCCGGAGAGGTGAAGACAGGTAATGTGTGAAGCTCGGTCACTAGGAAAACTGTTTGCCATCTCAATGAGGAGGAGGATGAGAGAGACTGGAAAGTAAGATGGATCAGCTTGTAGTTACCTCTCGGCCTCTGCTTCTCCGCGTCGTAAATCATCACAACCTCCGTCACCTGGAAACAAACACAACCCTTTTTAAATGACACAATAGGGGGTCGCGACGAACTGCCAAGGAAACTTTTTCACTCCATAAAGATCGCATGCATCACGTGTGCCAAAAAAAGACCCGCTAAAAACCTTTGTCGCCTGTGAGAGCCCCCCCTATATCCGTTTGGGCCTTGAAGGCGGCCCCCCCTATACCTTTGTGCGGCCCGTGAGAGGCGGCCCCGCTATATCACTGTGCGGCCTGTGAGAGGCGGCCCCCCCAAAATCCTGTTGTGCGGGGCCCCTGAGGCGGCCCCGCTTATCCTGTTGGCGGCCCCCCCTATATCCTGTTTTTTGCGGGCCCCTGAGGGCGGCCCCCCCCCCCCAACCCCCCCCCCCTCCCCCGCTATATCCTTTTGCGGCCCGAGAAAAGGGGGGCCCCGCTACCGTTTGTGCGGCCGTTAGACGCCCCCTATATCCGGCGGGCCTGTGAGAGGCGCCCCCGCTATTTTCCTGTGCGCCGTGAGAGGGGGGCCCCGCATAAAAAATGTGCGGGGCCCTTGAAGGGGGCCCCGCTAAACCGGGGCGGCCCTGAGAGGCGGCCCCCCATATCCTGTTGTGGGGGGCCCGGAAGGCGGCCCCGCTATATCCCGTTGTGCGGCCTGTGAGAGGCGGCCCCGCTATATCCTGTTGTGCGGCCTGTGAGAGGCGGCCCCGCTATATCCCGTTGTGCGGCCTGTGAGAGGCGGCCCCGCTATATCCTGTTGTGTGGCCCGTGAAGGGGCCCCGCTATATCGTTGTGCGGGCCCCTGAAGGCGGCCCCCGATATCCTTTGCGGCCCTGAAGCGGGCCCCCCAATCCTGGTTCGGCCCCGTGAGACGGGCCCCCGCTATATCCGTTGTGCGGGCCCCGGGAGGCGGCCCCGCTATATCCTTGTTGCGGGCCCCCTGAAGGCGGGCCCCCCTATAAAACCTGTTGGGGCCCTAGAGCGGCCCCCTAATCCTGTTGTGCGGCCCCGGGGGGCGGGCCCCCTATACCTGTTTTTGCGGCCCGTGAGAGGCGGCCCCGCTATATCCTGTTGTGCGGCCCGTGAGAGGCGGCCCCCCGCTATTCCTGTTGGGGTTGG
>JAODAL010055584.1:0-23857 GCA_025379985.1 Phyllomedusa bahiana
AATATTCTTAAGAACTGGAAATGAGCTGAGTATACAGTAAGAAAAATGTGGCAAATCTCAATTGTTCAACCTTTCAAGTGTTCAATAAAAGAAATTCCTACTCACTCCCCGATTATTACATGGGCACAGCCAGTTTGGTAAATCACCCTTTTAACTATACACCCATCTTGTACCACTTAGTATTTATATCTATTGTATCCATCTTATTTGCTGTTGGATTTTGTGGTGGAAACTAACCCTCGCTCTGTCTTCAGGCAGAACCTACCCTGTTTCGAGGACTCAGGTATCAGTACTTTTATATAGTGTTTTGTAGTCTCCATGAGAGGTATACATTGGGTATTATATCATTAATGTACAACTCCAAGATGTTATATTACTGCTGACACTGATTCAATGGCTGGGATCACAGATAACGTAGATGCTGCCGTCAATATGGGTTTCCAATGGTTTTAGATGGCGGCAAGGGATCTAGTGTACTCTTGTTTGGCAGATGTGTGTCAGCTTTAACTGACAGGCATAATAAAGTACAATACAGAAGTTCTGCAGTGTATTAGATCAGTGATCAAAAAAATTGCATGTTACTAGTGAAACAAACAAAAAAAATTACAAAAAAGTTAAATAAAATGTTTATTTTTAATATCTATATTTATGAATAAAACAAATAAAAAGTATAAAGTATATACTAACTTGGTATTACTGAATTTGTAATAATCTGCACTATAAAATAAATGCATTATTTTTCCATAATGGTGAATGCCTTAGAAAAAAAGAAAAAACAAACAATGAATAAAAACAATACACATTTAGTACTGTTGTAACTTGGAAGAGTTTTGTCATGAGCACACCTCCGCTCCTGGTCTGCTTGAAGCAAGCTATGAGGCGACTATCTCAGAGAGTGGGGAGAGTGATACTTGCAGCCCTCCTCCCCACTAATATCAAAGGGAGTTCCGAATATAGCTGAGCACACTCACTTGACTACCTTCAGAACTTCCATAGAAATGAATGGGGAGGACGGCTGCAAGTGTTACTCTCCTTATTCTCTGAGCTGGTTGGCTCACAGCTTGCTATGAGCAGACCAGCAAAACACTTAACAGGGGTTTTACCACAAAAGAATTTGATGCCTGGTTTTTCCTGCTTCAGCTTTCAGTGTGCTTAAGAGGGGGTGTGTATGATTTGTTTGAACTGTATGTAAAATATATATGGATAAGGTTTGAACACCAGAATTATTTGTTCAATTTTCTTTATTTTTTTATAGCACAACTTGCTTTTCTTAGTGAAACACAGCAACAGTAAACAAGTGGTCAGGAGCGTAACTAGAAATGGCAGGGCCCCATAGCAAACTTTACAATGGGCCCCCCTCTACAATCCTTAAAAAACCCCCCAAAAAAAAAACAAACAACTTATCATGTGTTCCGTCAAGAATGACAGAAAAAATTGTATACACCAGACACATCCCACACACGCCACTCACACGTCGGCTGCCTCCCGCACACACCACTCACATGCTGGTCACATCCTGCACATGCCAGCCACTCACATGTCGGTCACATCCTGCACACGCCAGCCACTCGCGTGCCAGTCACATCCCCCACACGCCAGCCACTCACATGCCAGTCACATCCCGCACGCGCCAGCCACTCACATGCCAGTCACATCCCGCACATGCCAGCCACTCACATGCTAGTCACATCCCGCACACGCCAGCCACTCACATGCCAGTCACATCCCGCACATGCCAGCCACTCACATGCCAGTCACATCCCGCACATGCCAGCCACTCACATGCCAGTCACATCCCGCACACGCCAGCCACTCACATGCCGGGCACATCCCACACACGCCAGCAACTCACACGCCAGTCAAATCCAGCACACGCCAGCCACTCACATGCTGGTCACATACCACACACGCCAGCCACTCACATGCCAGTCACATCCTGCAACTGCCAGCCACTCACATGCCAATCACATCCCGCACATGCCAGCCACTCACATGTCGGTCACATCCTGCACACGCCAGCCACTCACATGGCGGTCACACCCGCACACGACAGCCACTCACTCACATGACGGTCATATCCCGAACACGCCAGCCACTCACATGACGGTAACATCCCGCACATGCCAGCCACTCACATGCTGGTCACATCCCGCACATGCCAGCCACTCACATGCCGGTCACATCCTGCACATGCCAGTCACTCACATGCCGGTCACATCCCGCACACGCCAGCCACTCACATGCTGGTCACATCCCGCACATGCCAGCCACTCACATGCCGGTCACATCCTGCACGTGCCAGCCGCTCACATGCCGGTCACATCCCGCACATGCCAGCCACTCACATGGCGGTCACACCCGCACATGACAACCACTCACTCACATGACGGTCATATCCCGCACACGCCAGCCACTCAAAATGATGGTAACATCCCGCCCCACGCCAGTCACTCACATGCTGGTCACATCCCGCACATGCCAGCCACTCACATGCCGGTCACATCCTGCATGTGCCAGCCGCTCACTTGCCGGTCACATCCCGCACACGCCAGCCACTCACATGCTGGTCAGATCCCGCACACGCCAGCCACTCACATGCCAGTCACATCCCGCACACGCCAGCCACTCACTCACATGACGGTCATATTCCGCACACGCCAGCCACTCACATGCCGGTCACATCCCGCACACGCCAGCCACTCACTTACAAGACGGTCATATCCCGCACACGCCAGCCACTCATATGACGGTCATATCCTGCACACGCCAGCCACTCACATGACGGTCACATCCCGCACACGCCAGCCACTCACATGCTTGTCACATCCCGCACATGCCAGCCACTCACATGCCGGTCACATCCCGCACATGCCAGCCACTCACATGCCGGTCACATCCTGCACACGCCAGCCGCTCACATGCCGATCACATCCCGCAAACGCCAGCCACTCACATGCTAGTCACATCCTGCACACGCCAGCCACTCACAAGCTGGTCACATCCCGCACACGCCAGCCACTCACTTACATGACGGTCATATCCTGCACACGCCAGCCACTCACATGACGGTAACATCCCGCACACGCCAGCCACTCACATGCAGGTCCCAACCCGCACACGCCAGCCACTCACATGCCAGTCACATCCAGCACATGCCAGCCACTCACATGTCGACACATCCCGCACACGCCAGCCACTCACACGCCGGTAACATCCCGCACATGCCAGCCACTCACATGACGGTCACATCTCGCACACGCCAGCCACTCGCATGCCCCTCACATGCCACTCACGCCAGCCACTCCCATGCCTCTCACATCCCGCACACGCCAGCCACTCACATGTCGGCCACATCTCACACACGCCAGCCACTCACATGCCGGTAACATCCCGCACACGCCAGCCACTCACATGCCGGTCACATCCTGCACACGCCAGCCACTCACATGCCGGTCACATCCTGCACACATACTGATATCTCTGATATTATTGGACTGTTATTCTTTGATTGTTTACATGGATTTTTTGCTTTGGGAGCATCACCCTCTACCCTACACTGAGTACTGGTCACTTATGTAGATAATACATACATACAAGCATCACACATTTACATACACAGATATATATTCATACACACACTCTACAGATACACATGTATACAGTCACATCCACACACACACACACACTTACCTACATGCAATGCAGCTGTCTTATTCAGGACACAGGATGGTTAAGGAAAGGACACATGGCAGCAGCTTCCTGCTCTCAGTCGGCAGTGCAGATACCCCTCCCCCATTGTCCCGTCCCGACTTCACCTGTGTGGATGCACCAAGGGTGCCTGCAAACAGCACAGAGGAGAGAGGAGGAGGGGGATGCTGGGGGAGCAGCTCTTTTAAAATACTTTTTATCAGCTCCGTGGAGCTGTGAGGTGACCAGGCTGCCCCCCTAGTGACTGTACGTATGTTATGACAAGGCCCGGCCGGCAGTAAAAATCAAGTTCCTGTTTGCTGCCTGCCGGGCCCCCAGGGAGTGCGGGCCCCGTAGCAATCGCTATGCCTGCTTCGGAGGTAGTTCCGCCACTGCAAATAGTGGATCACAGTGTACACTATATCCCTCCGAGAGTCTCTGCAATAGAGTTCCTTATCTGAAACATCACATGCAATAAAACTGCATCTCTCCCTTCCCTTGAGTTTTCTTTCTTTTCCTATCCTCCTGTTTTTTCTTAATCACTCTTCAATGGTGTCTCGCCTTTTTCACTTGACCAACTGACTCCCTGTGTCTCCCGACAAAAACGGCAGTTGAGACCGCCCTTGCCATGCCTCCATACTTCTGATTTGCTGGTTTACCAATCAGGAGAAGGAGCAGTAAGTAAGACCCAACAAGGGTCAAAGCTCCCATCAAGCTTGATTCTGCTGTAGTCCAATAAGTACTATATACAGACAAGACAAACAGTCATACAGAGTCATAACAATAGAGGATGTGAACAAAGACAAGAGAGGGGCATGACATTAAATACACACACACTATGAATTAAAGAAATACAGTGACAGTGCTATTTAATGGGAAACTCTCCCCCCTTACATGTATATCATGTCACCCAGCAGGCTTCACATCACCATGCTTCTACCCACAGCGTGTTCACTCTAGTCACACAAAGGTCTGTTTATGTAAAGAGTTAAGGGATTAGCACTACAGTGTAGCTGAGTGGTTAGCACTTCTGCCTTCCAGCATAAGATTTCTAGGTTCAAATCCCTGCAGGAACTAAACATGTGGATCTTTTTTTCTCAGTGCACATGCCTGATTAAGGTTTCTTTTTTTATTTTTATTTATTTCACTGTTTGACTAATTACAAAGGAGAACAGAGGACAGCATCTGTGGTTGAACATTTGCTCTGCAGTGAGTGTGTATGATAACTATGCAGGGAAGAGACTGACAGTAGCTGCCTGAGAGGAGAGGTGGTATCTGAGCATGTGCAGCCCGGAGTAAGGAGCTATTGTCACTGGCTGTATCACCCGGAGATGAACTGTACATTATGGATCACTAAGGTAACAGCTAAAACAAAAATATTACAGAATTTTTAATAGTGATGAATGGTGAAAATTTGTATTATTTAATTTGTAAGCTTCCAATGTCAATTTTACTTTGTGGCAAAACCCCCTTTGACATGTCATCTATAGCACTTAGAAACGCTGTGAAATGTAAACCCAGAAATTAGTATAATTTGTTGTTGTTTTTCCCTTCATCTACATATATTCCCCAAAATTGTGTCATTAGGAAAGAAGCATACCCTAAAATTTCTACCACGGATGTGCCGCTTGTTCACTGCAGATGCAGCTACTGCTTTGGACCAGATTATCAGACACAGAATTTAAGCAGATTCCATGTCCTGTGCCAGTGGGGACGCGCATCCCCACGGCATAGGACAAATACCGGCCGGTTTACCGGCCGGTATTTATCCTGTTTTGCGCCCGTCCCCACGGCCGCGGGGGGACGGCTTTTCTCTGCGATGAGCAGAGAACAGCCCTCCCCCCTCCCATTGAGAAGCACATATTCCATCCGAAAACTGGACGGAAGATGGTGCTTGCTCAATGTTTTGCCGCCGGAGCGGCGGTGGCAAATCCACTGGGCGGAAATCCCGTGCACAAGGGCCTGCTGCACGGGTTTTCCATAGAGCACCATTGTGCTAATTTTCGGCCGGTTTTTCAGGTGGTCTGAAAAACCGCAAACCGGCTGAAAAACCGGCCGAAAACCCGTGCCGTGGGGACATGCCCATAGGCGGCGCTTACAAGGCAAAGGACAAAAACAACTTTGTTTTGACCTCAGCAGAACTGTTCATTACAACCAGTTTTTGGACTGTTTTTGTCACTGTTTTTGTCCTGGTTTTCCCAGTGGCTTTTGGACTGTTTTTCAAGCTGAAAAGTGTACTGAGTGCAAAAGTATTCTTGATAAGAAACCATGGGCCACATGTATGAAAGCTGACTAGATCTAAAATTCACTTTTTTTCCCCATAGAAAATCAATGGGAGTGCCCCTCTCATTTTTCCAGAGCACTAGATGAAATGAAAGGGGCGCCCTGATTGGTTGCTATGGGAAAGAAAGTGAATTTTAGATCTAGTCAGTTTTCGTACATGTGACCCCATGTGAATTTTTTATCTCCACAATTTAAGAATGATGCACAAAGGCCAACTTTTTCACTTTAAGCACATGTGCATGTTAACAGCATCAAAATTTGGTTAGATAAGGCTAAAAAGAGAATTTATGGACTCTCGTTCACACTGCTTTGCAGGACCTTCTTGTGTTAAAAAAGTGCAAAAGCCGAAAACCGCCCAAAAACCACACCAAAAACTGCTCACTCACTTTCTGAGCAGTTTACTTTGACTCCTATGTTAATTTTCAGTCTAGAAACTGGTCGGAAGAATAAACATGTTCTATGTTTTTAGGACAGCCGGCGGTGTGAAAAACCGCCTAGCAGAAAAACAGTTCAGTGGGGACTGCTGTACGGTTTTTCTATTGACATCTATGGAGGAGCGCTGCTTGCAGGTTTACAGACTGTTCTAAAACTGCAAACTGTCTGAAAAACCAACCAAAAATCCTTGCCGTGAGGACAAGTCCTTGCTATTATTCCCTTTTAGCAATACCAAACTACGTAAAAAGGCTTAGTTGTTATTGGGCTGGTTCATCCTCATTAATATGTTTTAAGGCTGTGACCGGTATTTGTCCGGTTTGTGTGCAGTGCACACGGCCGCGAAGGGGATGGCTTTTCTCCGCAATGAGCGGAGAAAAGCCCTCCCCCTTCACATTGGCTTGCATTGATTCCGTCCGAAAACCGGACTGAAGATTGTGCAAGCACAATGTTTTGCGGATTGCCCGTGGGTGGAAAAACCGCTGGACGAAAAACCTGTGCAGTGGGGACTGCTGGACGGGTTTGCCATAGAGCCCCATTGTGCTCATTTTCAGCCAGTTTTTCAGGCGGTCTGCAAAACCGAAAATTGCTTGAAAAACCAGCTGAAAACCCATGCCGTGGGGACATGCCCTAACTCTTTTCAAGAGCACGCATATCACGAGTTGTGCCTCAGCCCGAAGATCGGGCTGCGGGGGCTTTTGATCCCCGGGGTCCCCCCTTGCGCCCGTAGCGTCGCGGTCCGCGGCCGCACTCGCTCGTTCGGGGGCAGCCACTTACCCGGCCATGCTCCTGCTTCCCCACGCCTATCTGCCAGCCAGTGCGCGCGGCCCCGCTCCTTAGGGCGCGCGCGAGCCGGCTCTCCTGGATTTAAAGGGCCAGTGCGCCGGTAATTGGCTGATGCCGGCCGCTAACCCTATATATTGCTCCATCTCCCGGAAGCACTTTGCTGAATCCATAGTGCCCATACCTATGCAAGAAAGCCTTTTCTGTGTTCCGGTTGCCGTTTCCGTGTACCAGTCCCTCCGGCTTAAGTTCTCCGACCACGAACCTTCGCTGCCTGTCCTGACCTTCTGGCCCGTCCCTGACTACGAGTTTGCCAGCCGATTCTGCTCTACGCTGCACCTCGGCTACCACCACAAGCAAGTCACCTCAAGGATAGCAACCTGGTGGAATCCCGCCACAGCAAGTCCATCCCGCCTTGCGGTGGGCTCTGATGAAAACCGGGACCCACTTAGACTCTGCTCCCTGTTGTGGCCCGTACCACTGCTTGCGGTGGCACAGTGGATCCACTACCCCGGTCCATTACAGTTGTATTTGGCCATGGATTCCGCCAAGGTGCCTTTACCTAGTGTGGAGGACCTTACGTCTATCGTGGCTCAACAGACCCAGCAACTGGTGCAACAGGCGCAGCAACTTGACCAGTTGACCGCCATGATGCAGCAACTTCTTGCCTCTCAGCAACAGCCCCCGTCTCCTCCCGTGGTTCCTCCTACGCCAGCCATTTCACCTGCCTCTGTGGGACCCAAGCTCCGTCTGTCGCTACCTACTAAGTTTGACGGAGATCCAAAACTCTGCAGTTTCCATCTGAACGGTCAAAGGTGGCGTTCGTGGTCAGTTTACTCTCTGGAAAGGCCCTGGCCTGGGCCACACCTCTCTGGGACAGAGGCGACCCTGTGACATCAGATCTGCGGACCTTTTTTAAGGAGATACATTGCGAGATCGAGGAGACTCCACGAGCAACCTATGCGTAAACTGCACTACTGAACTTGCGCAAACGAGAGTAAACGGTAGGGGACTATGCTAACCAGTTCCTCACGCTGGCCTCTGAGCTGAACTGGAACGAGGCAGCCTTGTGTGCTACCTTCAAGAAGGGTCTCTCCGGCAGAGTCAAGGATGCCCTGGCTGCAAGAGACCTCTCGACGTCCTTAAGCTGATTCACCTGACCACTCGCATTGACGTACGCTTTTCCGAGAGACAGGAGGAGCTCCGTCAGGAACGCGACTCGGTCCGGCCTCGCCGGTTCCCTCGTCTGGCTCCGGTGTTCCAGAAGCCTCCTCTGCCACCTCCGCAGCACTCCGGTGAAGAACCAATGCAAATCGACCGCGAGCAGCTTACAGAACAGGAGCAGTCCCGACATCGCACTGAGAACGTGTGCTTGTATTGTGCCAGTCCGGAGCATTTCCTGAGGGACTGTCCCTTGCGCCCCCGTCCGGGAAACGCGCACACCTAGGGTACGTGGGAGAGGTGTCCCTGGGTGTGAACAGTTCCTCTCCTCGTTTGACTATGCCAGTGCGGGTCGTATCGGGTGCCGGAGTACAAGTTCGAGTCCCTGCCTTCCTTGATTCTGGGTCAGCCAGGAACTTCATGGGCGCTGCCTTAGTGTTAAAACTTCGTCTTCCGGTGGTCCGCCTCGAAAAGCCCTTGGTCATTTAATCTGTGAGTGGAGAGATCCTGCGTGACTCCATTCGATTCCGCACGGAGCCAGTATCTATGCACGTTGGGGCGCTCCATGGAGAGAAGATCGCATTCTATGTGCTTCCCCACTCCTCTTCGGCAATCCTGTTGGGGCTCCCATGGCTGCAGCGCCACGCCCCATGCTATATTGGGAGACAGGTGAAGTAGTGCGGTGGGGGCAAGACTGCCAAACTCGTTGTCTTGCGGCACCTCGCCTGGTGCTTCCCGCTTCTCTACCGACGCCCTCTAAACCCTTGCCGGGTCTGCCTCCGGAGTATCAAGATTTTGCGGACGTATTTTCCGAAAAGCAGGTGGAGACCTTACCACCTCACCGTCCCTACGACTGTCCAATTGACCTGTTGCCTGGCACGAATCCTCCCCGAGGCAGGGTTTATCCGCTGTCAGTTCCTGAGACCGAAGTCATGTCGGCCTATATACAAGAGAATCTCTGGAAGGGCTTTATCCGCATGTCCACGTCTTCTGCTGGTGCTGGATTCTTCTTTGGGGAGAAAAAATATGGCTCTCTACATCCCTGCATTGACTATCGCAGCCTGAATAAAATAACCGTGAAGAACCGTTATCCGATTACTTTGATCACGGCGCACTTCGACCGACTTCGCGGGGCCAGCATTTTCTCCAAATTAGATCTACGTGGAGCCTATAATCTCATCCGCATTTGGCAGGGCAACAAGTGGAAGACGGCGTTTAACACACGTGATGGCCATTTTGAGTAAAGACCCACCGTCTCCATGTGCGCCAGGTTCTTAGACGTCTCAGAGAGAACCCCCTATATGCTAAATTGGAGAAGTGCCAATTTCATCGATCCAGCTTGCCCTTCCTCGGGTATATAATCTCTGACAAGGGACTTCAAATGGACCCGGCCAAGCTGTCTGCCGTCCTGCAGTGGCCCCGCCCTCTCGGTCTACGAGCCATTCAACGGTTTTTGGGGTTCGCCAACTACTACCGCCAGTTCATCCCACACTTCTCCACGATGGTAGCCCCAATTGTGGCTCTTACCAAGAAGTCGGGCAATCCTAAGGTTTGGTCACAGGTGGCTGAAGATGCGTTCTCTCTCAACTCAAGTCGGCATTTGCATCGGCCACCGATCCTGTCCCGTCCAGACACTGAGAAGCCTTTTTTTCTGGAGGTGGATTCTTCTTCCGTGGGAGCTGGAGCGGTGCTCACTCAGCGTGATCCTAAGGGCAAGACCATCATGTGTGGCTTCTTTTTGAAAACCTTCTCTCCAATTATACGATTGGAGACCATGAGCTGCTGGCTATTAAGTTAGCCTTAGAGGAGTGGCGTCATCTTCTGGAGGGGGCTCGTCACCCGGTCACCATTTATTCAGACCACAAAAATCTCATGTATCTGCAAACAGCCCAGCGCCTCAACCCCCGGCAGGCTCGCTGGTCCCTCTTCTTCTCGCGGTTCAAATTTGTGATCCATTTCCATCCCACCGAGAAGAACATCAAAGCAGACGCCCTGTCCCGTGCCTCTGATGTTTTTGGTGTGGATTTGCCTCTTTGTCACATCATCCCACCAGATCGTTTAATTTCTGTGGCCCGAGTTTATTTCCGACAGGTACCCCCTGGAAAGAGCTTCATGCGCCCTGCGCTTCGCAGGAAAATTCTGAAGTGGGGGCATGGGTCGCGGGCAGCTGGCCATCCTGGAGTGCGAAAGACGGGACAGCTCAAAGCCCGCTATTATTGGTGGCCTGAATTCGTCAAGGATATCAAGGACTTTGTGGCATCATGTCCAGTTTGTGCCCGCAACAAGACACCTCACCTTAGGCCTGCAGGTTTTCTTCAAATCATGCCTGTTCCTAATCGCCCATGGCCCCATGTTGCCATGGAGTTCATCACAGATCTTCCGTCATCCGCTGGTAACACTGCCATTTGGGTTGTCGTGGATCGCTTCTCAAAGATGGATAACTTCGTGCCTTTGCCTGGACTGCCTGCTGCACCTCGCCTTGCGAGTCTTTTTTCTTCTGCATATTTTCTGTTTACATGGTCTCCCTCTTCATATTGTTTCTGACCGCGGAGTGCAATTTGTGTCAAGATTCTGGCGATCTCTCTGCGCCCAGTTAAAAGTGAAGCTGGATTTCTCCTCTGCGTATCATCCCCAGTCTAATGGGCAGGTGGAGAGGGTCAAACAGATCCTGGAGAGTTACTTGCGCCATTTCGTCTCCGCCTGACAGGACAACTGGTCGGATTTGCTTCCCTGGGCGGAGTTCTCCTATAATTCATTGGATTCTGCCTCGACTGGTGCCTCTCCATTTTTTGTGGTGTATGGACTTCATCCCCACCCTCCCCTCCCACGGGTTCCTGCCTCGGATGTTCCTGTAGTGGATACCCTAGTGAATACCCTAGTTCGCGACTTGAAGGCCATCTGGAGTGACACTCAGCGTTCTCTGCAACGGGCCTCTGCCCTGACTAAACTCCAAGCGGACAAGTACAGGAGACCTTCTCCATCTTTTGCCCCCGGGGATAAGGTCTGGTTATCATCCAGGTTCGTTCGCCTAAAGATCCCTAGCTACAAGCTAGGCCCCCGGTATCTCGGTCCATTTGTGGTGCTGAAAAGGATCAACCCGGTGGCTTACAAGCTCAAGTTACCTCCCTCGATGCGGATCCCGAACTCCTTCCATGTCTCTCTGCTGAAGCCCTTCATCGTGAATAGGTTCTCTCAGAGAGTGGCGCCTCCTTCTCCTGAGGCCGATACCTCCGAAGTCTTCACCGTGAAAGAAATCTTGGCTATGAAGACGATTAGGGAGAGGCATCATTTTCTCATTGACTGGAAGGGGTTCGGGCCAGAGGAAAGATCGTGGGAACCTGAGGACAACATTATGGACCATAGACTTCAGGCCAGGAAAAGGGGGAGGCCAAAGGGGGGGGTACTGTCACGAGTTGCGCCGCAGCCCGCAGATCGGGCTGCGGGCGCACTCGGTCCCCGGGGTCCCTCTTTGCGCCGTAGCGAGCGGCACCGCGGTCCACGGCCGCACTCGCTCGTTCGGGCGCAGCCACTTACCCCCGCCACACTCCTGCTTCCCCGAGCCTGTCTGCTGGCCGGTGCCCGCGGGCCCACTCCTTAGGGCGCGTGTGCGCCGGCTCGCCTAGATTTAAAGGGCCAGTGCGCCGGTAATTGGCTGATGCTGGCTGCTAACCCTATATATTGCTCCACCTCCCGGAAGCACTTTGCCGAATCCATAGTGCCCATACCTATGCGAGGAAGCCTTTTCTGTGTTCCGGTTGCCGTTTCCGTGTACCAGTCCCTCCGGCTTACGTTCTCCGACCACGAACCTTCGCTGCCTGTCCTGACCTTCTGGCCCGTCCCCGACTACGAGTTTGCCTGCCGATTCTGCTCTACGCTGCACCTCGGCTACCACCGCAAGCAAGTCACCTCAGGGGTAGCGACCTGGTGGAATCCCGCCGCAGCAAGTCCATCCCGCCTTGCGGCGGGCTCTGGTGAAAACCGGGACCCACTTAGACTCAGCTCCCTGTTGTGGCCCATACCACTGCTTGCGGTGGCCCAGTGGATCCACTACCCCGATCTGTTACAACGCATCTCTGTTTTTGCTATAAGTTAGGGTCTATTCATATGATCAGATAGATTACCAGTAATGACCTACAATCTATGATATAGGAAGTTAATCAGGATCAATTATCGGGAGGAGTTTTTCCTTCTCCTCTAATAGACATACATTGTTGTCATCAAAGTTCCTTTTAAAACAAGCTGATGCGCTGCCAAGAAACAAATATTTTATTGCCTAAATAAAAGACTGGATCAGCGGGCTAAGAAATGTTTGCTCAGTTGTTGGCTTATTGATGAGATGTTTACACTGGGCGATGATCAAGAACGAATGATTATTTGCCCAATCATCCGCCCATGTAAAAGAGCTTTAAGTGTTTCTCAATTTTAGTTCTCAAGTACCTCTAACAGGTCACATGTAAGGATTTCTTATAGAAGAAAGACCTTCCCGAATTATTAATGTACTAAAATACAGTAATAAAATTTCATTGATGCTGTACTCAGGAAAGCCTGAAATCATGGACTAGAATTGAGTCACTCTGGTCAGTTCACTGGTCACTGGTCAGTTTCCTTAACCCCTTACTAACATTTGACATACAGGTACATCATAATGCCGGTAAGGTCCTATGGAGAAGGCTTAACTAGGTGGTGGGTGCTGGCTGCTAATTGCAGCTGACACCCACCACTAACAGCAGGGAACAAAGCCGGTTCTGATTCCTGCTGTTTAACCCTTTATACGCCGCAGTGGTCACGGTTGCGGCATCAAAATAAATGAAGAATGTGCAACTCCAATCTCTCCTTCCCCTGCGATGATATTGCTGGATTCCAGTCGATTGCCATAGTAAATGGAAGCCAAATGAAGGCTTCCATAACTGCCATGTAATCGTTGCCACAAAATACAGCCACCATCTAGGTACACCATTCCCCATTGGTTATATAATGTAGAAGAGTGTACAAGCGATTGTCCCCCATAGTGGTCAAGTGCCCTAGGGGGACTGAATATTCAGGTAAAAAAAAAAGTTTTAAAAATCAAAAAATGAAAAATATTTAAACTGCAAATCAACCCCTTTTTGTTCTTTTACAAATAAAAAAATAATATACATGAAATGTTGCACATAATTGGAATCATTGCATCCGAAAAATTCTGGTCTATTTAAATATGATAACATTTACCCTGTACGCTGAACATCGTAGAAGAAAAAAATTCCAAACACCAAAATTGTAGTTCTTTGGTCATTTTAGGTCCTCTAAAAATTGTCTGAAAAAGTCCCATGTATCAAAATGTATCCCAAAATGATATTAATAAAAACTATATTTCAGCTTGTAAAAAATGCGTCCTCACTCAGGTCCATAGATGGAAAAACAAAAAAGTTATTGGTTGCACAAAATGACGCTGCAACGCAGATTTAACAAATACATTTTTTTAAAAGCACTAAAACATAACAAAAACCTACATCTTTGATATTATCGTAATCATACTGACCTACAGAATACCGGTAACACATTATATATATTGAAGAGTGCCATGAAAACAAAATCCCAGCAAACATGGCGTAAACAAGTTTTTTTCACATTTCAACCCACTTGGATTTTTTCAGTTTCCCAGTACATTCTCTGGTTCGTTCAATGGCACCATTAAAAAGTATATTTTGTCCTGAAAACAACAAGATCTCATATGTCTATGTAGATGGAAAAATGTAAAAGTAATTACGGGGAGGAAAATAACTAAGATCCATATTATTATGACCGTGCGTCGAAAAGGGGTTAATGGTACTATAGGAATACTATTAGTAATGCAGTTATCGTTCTACAAAAGTAGAATATTCAGTTTGATAACAAAAGAGGAGTAATCACACAGACAAGTCACATTATTATGACCACTTCCTACTGTCAATATTGTCAACGTGTAGCTCATGTAGGTGTGTAAAAGACTCTCTGCACTCCCACGTTGTTGTCATAGGTAAAGGTATGATTTATCAGAGTTGCAGAAAAGGATGATTTTTTTGATTCTAGGTCAAGAATGGCAGTATTTCTGAAGCTCCACAGTTTGTGAATTGTTCACATGCTGCTGTGGTGACAGTGTATCCTGAGTGGACAAATGGCGCCATGGTGAATAGGTGACCTGGAAACTGTGAAGCATTTTGTGCTATTGATCATACATGCCAACTCTCCCGCTTTTGGCGGGGGATCCCGCTAATTGGGGTCCCCCCCGCCCTCCCGGCAGAGTTGGCATTCCTCCCGCCGCCAGCAGGCAGCGGGGGACCGCAGCGCAAGAGTAGCGCTGGTGCGCTACTCTGGCACCGCCGGGCCGTTCCCACAGGCGAGTGAAGCGGCCGCTGCGGCCGCTTCACCCGTCCGGAGTCTCGCTGTGCAGGGAGGAGGCAGGAGGGATCCCTCCCTTCGTCCTTCTCCCCCTGTATGTACAGCACCGGCCGTTGTGCGGCGTACATACAGGTCAGAGGCGCAGGGGGAAGTGACGCTGCAGGAGCCTGGTCAGGTGAGTGGCTGTTATTATTTTATTTTTAGGGGGGCACTACCGCATCTACCTGGCAAACAATGTGGGCACTACCTGGCAACAAAGGGGGCACTACCTGGCAACAGAGGGGGCACTACCTGGCAACAGAGGGGGCAACTACCTGGCAAACAATGGGGGCATCACCTGGCAACAGAGGGGGCACTACCTGGCTAACAAAGGGGCAATACCTGGCTAACAATGGGGCATCTACCTGCAACAGAGGGGGCACTACCTGTCTAACAACGGGGAAATACCTGGCTAACAATGGGGGCATCTACCTGGCAACAGAGGGGGCACTACCTGGCTAACAAAGGGGGCACTACCTGCTAACAATGGGGGCATCTACCTGGCAACAGAGGGGGCAACTACCTGGCAACAGAGGGGACATCTACCTGGCTAACAAAGGGGGCACTACCTGGCTAACAAAGGGGGGCATCTACCTGGCTAACAAAGGGGGGCATCTACCTGGCTACAGAGGAGGCATCTACTTGGCTACAAGGGGGCATCTACTTGGCTACAAGGGGGCATCTACCTGCCTGTAAGGGGCACTACCTGGTTATGGGAGCTACTACCTGGCTATAAGGGCATCTACCTGGTTTTCTTCCAAAGCCGTTATGCAGTTAGGTGGAGTGGGTGTGGCTTTTTGAAGGGGCGTGGTACACCGACAAGATGGGCGCGCCGCCCACTACAATCTCCTGCTTTTTCAATTTCAAAAGTTGGCAACTATGCTATTGATGTGACAGGTGAGTGTCAGCTATAAATGTTCACAAGGGTGGACTGACATTACATTAGAGCAGCTCACCACCAAAATGAACCTACAAGACGTGTCTAAAACAACAGCTCAATCAAGCTTACTTTGAGCTTTGAAGCAGATGGATGGTCACAACATCTCTGCTAACAAACTTTCATCCGCAGAAAAGGCTTCAACTTTCACAGAATTATCAGAATTAGATGTCTGCTGATTGGAAAAGGGTTCCCTTCTTGGCCTGTCGGGTAAGAAACACCAGAAACAAACACCCTGCCACCATTGCTGGAAGAGAACAAGCTAGTTGAGGCAGCATTATTTTTTAAGAATGCATCCTTGCATTTTCCAGCAAGACAATGTGACATGTCACACGGCTAGAAATGTCTGAAACTGATTGTAAGAGCATGACCAAGACTTCCAAGTACTACCCTAACCCCTTACTTTCTCAGACTTGAACCCAATTGAGCATCTGGGGTACCACCTCAATCATTGGGCCACATGTATAAAAACTGTTTAGGTCTAAAAACCACTTTTTTGCCCATAGTAACACTATGGGCAAAAAGTGAGTTTTAGACCTAAACAGTTTTCATAAATGTGGCCCATTGTGTTTACTTTATGGATCTTCCCCATGCCCCTCTAGTAGCTGCGTGATGCAGTCAGCATGGCTGCAGCTACCTGTGACAACTTACCAAGAATTTATTGAGTCATGCTCAGCTCGTCTAGTTGCTGTGCACAGCTATGGATATAAACTGGTGGTCATAATAATGTGACTCAGCTGCGTATGTTCTACTGGTGAATCTTGTCAATAGTACCCCCTACAGGGGACAGTCTTTAAAAATTTATATTTCTCACACAGGAAATATCACTTTCAATAATCCACACAGTGAGCATTAATTAATTTCATTTCATTTGAAATACAACCCAAGGACATATTTTTAAATCACATAAAAAATTATAATGTACAACAGAAGCATTTAATCAACTCAGTAATTAGCAACCCGGCTCAATTTGTATTTACATGGAGATTACTTTCTAGCATTAATGCAATATGATAATTACAAACACTGAAAAAGCAAAAGCAAGAAAAAAAGTACAAATAATAGGGAATTCCTTGGAGATTAAATCAAAATTAACACTTTTAAACAAAATAGTGCAAATATTGTCATAATATAATAATCAAATTAGAGAATGGTATAATGTTGGTACTGATACCTTATTGAAATCTGTTGAATCAATGTACAAATGCCCATTCAGTTAAAGATTATGGGTGACATGTATGATCATCGGTGCTTCGGAGCGCCCGTTTTCACGTTTTCTTCCGTGAAAGCTGACCCTCATTTATGTCGGCACCCGAAGTGTGCTCATACATACGGTGTAAAGTTCCCTGCGCCTCGCCAGTGTGTGAGGCGCCTTGCGGAACTTAGGCGCAGAAGGACTGCGCCTAACATGCATTAAGTTTCTAGTCAGGCTGGAAAACAGCGAAAAATCATTAAGCATGTTAGTGAATAGCAAAAAGAGTTGTCTTGAAAATTAATGAATGAGTAAAGATAAATATCAAAGTTGAATAAAATAGTTTTCAATGTATAGAAAAAGTTGCTCATTTAAAATGAAAGCAAATATATTAAATCTAAAACGAAAAAAAATATAGCTAAAAAAAGGGTCTTTAAAAAGGGAGAAGAATTAAATAATTTTACTTTAAATAAGCCAATCGGATTTAAATTTTTTGTTTTTTAATAAAGAATTAAGATGTTTTTTTTTTCTTCTTTCACCTTTTATTCTATTTAAAAGTTGCCCTCATTACGAGTTTTTCAGCCTGTCCATTCCCCTGGTAAGTTGAACGAGGGGGCGGTTTTTGTCTGTCTGTTCCTCCCCTTTTCCCCCCCCTCCCATAAGCACAAAAGGCAGCTACAAAATTCTTTACAGGGGGGGGGGGGGGGGTGGGGTTTTTGCTCCAGAGTTCCCCCTGGTGTGCTCCTGGTTCTGTTACAGGAGAGGGCTTAATTAAAGTGTGGGAAGGAATATGAAGCTGTGTCTAATAGGCAGAGGGGATGCATGTTTTTAATCCCCTGCTTGCTTACAAGTCTCCACATCTCCAGCAACAAAAAGGGGAAGTGTTACTATACTAGGATGTGTCACTAATACGGAGAGAAAAAGAATCACATGCCGATTTGTAAAATATTAGTATAGTACAGCTCCAAAAGACAATCAGGGTTATATAAAGACAGGGTCACTGCTTTCAAAAATTATCGTGTAGAGAGCGGAAAGCGGCACACACGGGGGTTTAAATCCAAGCGCTTTGGACACAGACGCCAAAGGGTCCTCCTCCCCCCCCCCCCCACACAGAACATTCTGTGGGGGAGGGGCTCTCTGCTCGACCTGTCTTCAAAGGTGATGAGTCATTCAGACCGACAGCCAGTAAGATAAGGGGTCAACGGTCAGCTACCCATAGAGATCTAGAAGCTGAATTATAAAAACTAACAGGGGGAGCTCAAAATCAGTAGGGCATTTGTAATGAACATATATTGCAAACTGCTTGTTTTTTTAAAGATCTTTTAAAATTAAACCCAATATTTTTAGCGAGACAACCCCTTTTTAAAATCTACAGGGAAGGCCAGCACAGCCAGGTCTTCTTTGGACCCTTTGGTTTCCCCAAGCAGGATTTCTTGTTCCCCAGGGGTTAGTTCTGGGGTTATTTACGGCGCATTTACTCCGCAAATACTTTACCAACTCAGCCAAAATAATGAACAATTAGCTTTAATTTGATCTTAGATATTTTGCTTTCATTTTAAAGGATCAAAATTTTTTTTATACATTGAAAAAAATTTTTAAAAAAACTTTATTCATTCATTAATTTTTAAAACAACTCTTTGTTATTATTGTACTGTTATAACTGTATTGATTGCCCATTACAATCAGTTCGTTTTACTGCCCTCCTTCGACTAGGTAGACCACTTTAAAAAATAGGGTTCCTGGGGATGTAATGGCCTCCTTTGGACCCGGGGATTCATACTGCGTCGGTATTTCGAATCTGTTGTGGGGCCCCCCCCAAAATCCCACGCGCGCCCAAGCTGCCCTTTTCATTTTAGGCGATATGAAAGTGGCAAAAAGGGTTTCCCTAAAAGTGCACCCTTAGTTTCCGACGTTTGTCGGCACGGTGAGGTGCAGTATACGCCTGAAATCAGGCGCAATTCCTGATCATACAATTTATGATCAATGTCAATGGGAATGGCTAAGAACCTTTTGTAAAATGCGCTCAAAACATTTGTATGTAGTTTTTAATGCAAATCCGAGTTCAAAACCACAAAGGAATGAATGGGACACGTTCTGGACTGTAAATCACAAGTAGAAAATGATCCTAAATCCACATACAATAAGCATGTGAAATACTCGGTGACAATGCATTGGATGATGCAGTTTTTAATGGCAGAATCCCACAAGCAAATTTTACTTGTCCTGTGAGAGTCCGAAGCTATAACTTTAAAGGGGCTTTCCCACTTTGCAGGTTCAACTAGGCTCTGTACTTTCATGGATTTCTGCAACTGAGCAGAAGAGATGTTTCTTGATTCCTTGATTGCCAGTTCTGGCAAGCACACTTTGATGTCACCATGCAGCTTGCCTGAATGTACATGCTCCCAAATTTCTGGAGCTGTTCTGTACAGGAAGTGCTCACCAAGACTGATCAGAAACCAGGGTTGCCTTAACAACATTAAGTGCTCCTGGTTAAAGCTGTGCTCTGGGCCTTACCCAGTCCATGTCATCACATCAGAGCATGCCTCTGATCATGTCAAAGCACATAACATCATAGTTACATAGTTTGTAAGGTCGAAAAAAAGACAGACGTCCATCCAGTTCAGTCTATTTTGCTAAAATGTTGATCCAGAGGAAGGCAGAAACCCCCATGAGGTAGGAGCCAATTGTCCTCATTTTAGGGAAAAAAATCCTTCCCGACATCAGTCTGGCAATCAGAATAAATCCCTGGATCAACGGCCACATCACATTAGGATATGCTTCTAACAACCCCCAAACACACCCTGCTATGCCCAGCTTCCTACAGCAGACCAGGGCCAAAATAACAGTGGCATTATTAGTGTGTAAATAGATATAATTATATATAATAAAACATAAATGCATACAATGTAGGGTAAGTAGGGTTTCAGATAAGTAGATAGACTTGCATGGCTCCAGGTATGTAGGAACCTAACTTAATCGAGCCTCCATACTTAATTGTGGCTCCTTCAATTGGAAACTAAAAAAATGTCACAAAGCATTATTCTAAAGGAGCTGAGAAGCTCAAGCGCCCTCTATTGGATGTAACAAATCCTTAATTTGCTTTTGACCCACTGAGTCTTCAGAAAGCAAAAGGGATATTAGCCAAGCCAGTATCACTCATCTACAGACAGCTGTTTTGGGGTTTTACCCTCATCATTGCAGAGCAGAGTATACTGGCTGGCTGGGTGGGAGGCAATGAGTGGCTCAGAAGGGGGAACATCTCTCCTTGAGAAGAGCACCAAATTGGTGTGCAGAGTTTTGAATTGCCTTTTAATTGCACTAATGAGGGGCAAAACCCAGAAACAGCTGTCTGTAGATGAGTGATACTGGCTTGGCTAATATCCCTTTTGCTTTCTCAAGACTCAGTGGGTCAAAAGCAAATTGAGGATTTGTTACATCCAATAGAGGGTGCTTGAGATTCGCAGCTCCTTTACCATAATGCCTTGTGATATGCAGATGCTTAGTAGAGGGAAAAAAAGGCAATTCAAAACTCTACATACAAATTTGGTGCTCTTCTCAAGGTGAGATGTTCCCCTTTCTAAACTAAAAAAAATAAATAAAACCCACCTCTCCCAGCCGAGGGCTATGTCTACTTGGTACTGATTTACAGTCGGATTTTTAAGCAGATTCAGTACTTAGAATCCACAAAAATTCGACTGTAAATTATCCCTATAGACCTCAAAAGGAAATCTGAGCTGTAGTCTACACAGTTCGTATTTTCTGAGGTCAGATTTCAAATCTGAAATACAACTGAAAACTTAGAACATGTTCCGTCACATAATCCGTCATATTACTTGAAAATGGCGCAGTATAGTACTGTTCAATATTAATGGGCCGAACGAAATCCAAAACCCGACCACAAAATCCTGGCAGAAAATGCGGTAAAAAATGAAAACCGATGAAATACTGGTCAGATTCTATTACAGAAGCTGACGGTATTTCACAATTGCCGCGTGGTTGTAGTCTAAAGAAAGTCCTGCTTACTCTGCCCATATACTGTGATTTATAGTTTGCTCTGTATGCACACTGATACAACAAAAGCTGTCAATTGCTGTATGTGGGTGGGGTAAGTAGGACTTCCACTGTCTCTTAAGGAGTTCAGTCAGGATTCACCCTACATTTAATTTGAAATCCGGCTCCAAACCATATAACCCTATATATCACAGAGCTCACCTTTTCTCCTCTATCATATAACCCTATATATCACAGAGCTCAGCTTCTCTCCTTTATCATATAACTCTCTCTATCACAGAACTCAGCTTCTCTCCTTTATCATATAACACTCTGTCATATAAACCTATATATCAAGTTCAGCTCCTCTCCGCTAACATATAACCCTATGTACCATAGAGCTCAGCTTCTCTCCTCTGTCATATAACCCTATATATATCACAGAGCTCAGCTTCTCTCCTCTATCATATAACCGTATATATATCACAGAGCTTAGCTTCTCTCCTCTATCAGATAACCCTATATATCACAGAACTCAGCTTCTTTCCTCTATCATATAACCGTATATATATCACAGAGCTCAGCTTCTCTCCTCTATCATATAACCCTATATATCACAGGAGCTCAGCTCCTCTCCCTCTATCATATAACCCTATATATCACAGAGCTCAGCTTCTCTCCCTCTATCATATAACCCTTTATATCACAGAGCTCAGCTTCTCTCCTCTATCATATAACTCTATGTATCAAATAGCTCAGCTTCTCTCCTCTCTGTCATATAACCCTATATATCACAGAGCTCAGCTCAGTTGTTTAAACTTTATTTGCAGCTTCCTGCTTTTGTTTAAACTTTATTTGCAGCTTCTTGTTTTTGTTTTAAACTTTATTTGCAGCTTCCTGTTTTTGTTCAAACTTTATTTGCTACTTCCTGTTTGTGTTCAAACTTTATTAGCAAATTCCTGTTTTTGTTCAAACTTTATTTTCAACTTCCTGTTTTTGTCCAAATTTTATTTGCTACTTCCTGTTTTTCTTCAAACTTTATTTGCAACTTCCTGTTTTTATTTACAACTTCCTGTTTTTGTTCAAACTTTATTTGAAACTTCCTGTTTTTGTTCAAACTTTATTTAACTCAGTGCTATATAAAGCATGGACTTCTATGCGCACCCCACATACTGCCTGTTTGAAGCCGAGCACGTGCATCGGCAAAACGCGTTGCATCTGACTCCTCTTTTTACAGACTTATTCAAAAGGTCTGTTTTATAGTTTAATCAGTGGTTATACTTTATTTATTTATTTAATAAAAAGATAAATTCTATTTGGGATTACATTCCTTATTTTATTCGGCATTGCCATTACTACTATTATCGAAAGCGCTAGACCCTTGTTATCTCCTTAAATTTTCTTTTGATACACAAAACTAAAATGTAATTGCATATAACCCTATATATCACACAGCTCAGCTCCTCTCCCTCTATCATACAACCCTATGCATCACAGAGCTCAGCTCCTTTCCTCTTCATATAACTTGATGGGCCACATGTATGAACCTGTTTAGGCCTAAAACTCACTTTTTTACCCATAGGTTACTATGGGCAAAAGAGGGAGTTTTAGACCTAAACAGTTTTCATACATGTGGCCCTATATATCACAGAGGTTAGTCCCCCCCATTATATCTTGTTTTCAAATAGAGAAGCAAAGATCACCTGAAAAGTTCACTTTATATTTTCTTTTCACACTTTGAATATAGTCTCACAGTCTGATTCAGATATCATATCTCTGTCTTTCAAAAGGTATTGCCCAAATCTCCAGTATACAATATTTGGAGTTCATCTAAACAATTAGAACCACTTATCTTTTAAGAATATTTCACATTTAAATAACAGTTCAGCTTCAGAATTCTAAATTAAAAACATAGATAAAAAGATTATGGATCCTTACAGCCTTCTGATGCTAAAAAAATGCATAAAATCAAACATTAACCTGAGATTCCTGGGAACATGTAAAGTAGTAACTACAAGAACATTATAGGTAGCACACTGGTGACAAGCAATTATTACTGTGCCAAGGCTATTAGCTGGATGTAATGCAGTGAATGTTGAATCTGCAGGTTTTTTAATGTTTGTATTTGTTATACATTAAAACATGCAGTACATTGCTATATACCATAGCTTTTACTTCAGCGGATTAAATAATGTTTCTTTGCAATAAATAGTAGAATTGCTAAAATAGTTTTGATTGATATAATTTCAATTACATATCTGACAATATTTTTTCTAAATTCTTTATAACATAAAGAGTATCTGAGTTTCCAGCCAACTCTAAGCTTTATTACTAATTATCAGGTGCCGGTTGATCTGTTTATTACAGTGGTTGGTTGTTTTTTATATGATTTCCCCTATGGACATGACTTCCTGGTTTGTGCCTCTGACTTCCCCTCATCAGTGAAAGGATTAATTGATGGTTCTCTTCCAGGTTATGGCCTAGGAAGTGTAAGTGTTATCAGCAAGACATAATAATGAAACGGTCCATGCTGCGGTCCCCGATCCGGACCATGGACATGCCCATGTCTCGGTTGCAGCCCAAGTACCCTCTGCCAGTGTGTACTCATCTTTCCTCACTCCTGCTCTGATCCTCGCTGCTGCCGGCGTCCTGCGTGTGAATAAACTCTCCTTAGGCTGCGTTCCCACGGCACAGGACAAATACTGGCCGGTTTGCCGGCCGGTATTTGTCCTGTTTTGCGCCCGTCCCCACGGTTGCGGGGGGACGGCTTTTCTCTGCGATGAGCGGAGAACAGCCCTCCCCCCTCCCATTGGGGTTTCATATCCCCTCCGGAAAAACCAGACGGAAGAATTGAACATGCTCAAGGTTCTTTGAGCGGAACGCGGGCGGCAAAACCGCCGGGCGGAAAACCCGTGAAGTGGGGACTGCTGCACGGGTTTTCTACAGAGCACAATTGTGATCATTTTCGGCCAGTTTTCAGGCGTTTTGAAAAAAAC
>JAODAL010055585.1:0-23856 GCA_025379985.1 Phyllomedusa bahiana
TTTTTTCCAAAAAAAGACATTTTTTGTTATAAATTTTGTAAACTCATTAAATGAACGCCTGTCATCGCTCCAGTAAAAGAGAGTGACTCATGTGCAGTGTTACGGGGCATTGTTACATTACTTCTACTCTAAAAACCTTAAATCAACAAGAATCATTTCTATGATGCATCAATCAATGGTAATTTACGTTTACAGACTCGGTATTTTCTGGGAAAAATATATCTAAGCTCAACAGTAAATGAATAACGTGCTATTGTAGAAGGCCTCGGGGTAACTGGATCCATTTTGCCCATACTTTGACCAAATTAAACAGATCTAACCTTTGGATATGCTACCAAACACCAATTGATTAGAAAGCCGAGGATTACCCACAAGGGGACATAGAAACATTGACAGAGCCAACTTGGAATTCGAGGTAGATCTTTCCCATCCACAATCTTAACCAAGCTTAGTATGTGCACTGTTCAGAATTTACTTATCCTAACCCTAGTCTGGAGACTTTCACTTCATGACGACATTTAAATACCGATATAGTACTAGCACTGTGTAGATAGCGCCAAGCTCTGTAAGGACAAGAGCTATGCCACCACCAGATATTTGCACCAACAGCCAGGACTGGAGATAGTTTAGAGATAATTAGACACCATATATGGTGCACTCATATAGCAACTGCGACATCTAAGTGGTTAGATGTTCCTTTGACGTTCCATGAACATTTCATTGACGTTCCCATGGCTATTTCATTGGCGTTCCATGGACATTTCATTGACGTTCCATGGACATTTCATTGACGTTCCATGGCTATTCCATTGAAATTCCATGGATATTCCATTGACGTTCCATGGCTATTCCATGACTATTCCATTGACGTTCCATGGACATTTTATTGACGTTCTATGGCTATTCCATTGACGTTCCATGGACATTTCATTGACGTTCCATGGCTATTCCATTGACGTTCCATGGACATTTCATTGACGTTCCATGGCTATTCCATTGACGTCCTGGACATTTCATTGACGTTCCATGGCTATTCCATGACGTTCCATGATTTTTATGACGTTCCATGGCTATTCCATTGATATTCCATGGATATTCCATTGACGTTCCATGGACATTTCATTGACGTTCCATGGCTATTCCATTGAAATTCCATGGATATTCCATTGACGTTCCATGGACATTTCATTGACGTTCCATGGCTATTCCATTGATATTCCATGGATATTCCATTGACGTTCCATGGACATTTCATTGACGTTCTATGGTTATTCCATTGATATTCCATGGATATTCCATTGACATTCCATGGACATTTCATTGACGTTCTATGGTTATCCATTGATATCAGACATTCCTTGACATCATGGACATTTCATTGACGTTCCATGGTTATTCCATTGATATTCCATGGACATTCCATCGACATTCCAAGGACATTCTATTGCCGTTCCATGGCTATTCCATTGACGTTCCATAGCTATTCCATTGAGGTTCCATGGACATTTCATTGACGTTCCATGGCTATTCCATTGACATTCCATGGATATTCCATTGACGTTCCATGGACATTTCATTGATGTTCTATGGTTATTTCATCAGCGTTCCATGGACATTTCATTGATGTTCTATGGTTATTCCATCAGCGTTCCATGGACATTTCATTGACGTTCTATGGTTATTCCATCAGCGTTCCATGGACATTCCATTCACGCTCCATAGATGTTCCATTAATATCTACTAAGCTGCCTGTTATTTTTCCCAAAATACTGTAATGTACTGTTTAAGCAGAAAGGAGTGCCTTTCTCTGGAATAACAATGTAAAGTTATAGTTTGGACTCGAAGGACCAGTGTCTTGTTCCAACCTTATCTAGTTTGTTACTATGTTATTTGCATGAGACTAAAATTTTTTAAAAAGTTAAATAGAACATTCAAAATCATTAAGTAAACTGAAACATTAAAATGCTAACACCCCTCCTCCCCATAAAAATAGTTTGTTATGGAACCAGAATATAAAAAGTTAACCCAACTGCTTGTGCCACAACCATAACAATCCGTGCTATAAAACTAACGCTTAATATGCCCTGCAGGGTGAATGCGATAAACATAAAATGGGCTCAGAAGAAGGACTGTGGAGCAGGGAGCCCCAATCACACTAATTACATTAAATAGAGTAGGGTTGTGTTTCAAATTCAGCCAAAATATTAACACTTTGGTTGAGGTAGGACCTCATTGATTTTGGCAAATATTGCCAAAAAATTGACCATCATGCTAAACCTAAAATGGGATTACTGTTAAGCTTGGGATTTCTTAACTGATCTGCAAGGCTTAATTTACCTGTCCCTATCAACTTTGGTCCCACGTTACTCATGCTCTGATATCACTTCTCATTCAACGTCACTTACGGTGGGACATTACATTACTAATGTGAGTTGGACAGGAAGTGGTCATAGTGCAAGCACCATGGGACCGGTGGAAAGCTAAAGGGTTGTCTTACTGTAGATATTAATGGCATATTTCTAGGATATGCCATCAATGTCTGCCATATTAAAAATGGAAAGGTTTCCAGGCTTGTTCTCGAGATGGGTGAAACAGGTGGGAACTGCACCTCATACATTTTGACATATCCTATAGATATGCCATCAATGCCTATGGCTGGAATATCCATTTAAGCCCTGCAGACCAGATAAAAAACCCTAACTTAATTTAGGGTTAGTCAGTGAGGTCTGAAAGGCAAGTAAATCCTCAAACTGACCAATGTATTGGTGTCTCTCCCCAAGGAGAAATTTTTCCCCTTCTAAGTTACTCTTGCCTCTCACCCAGCCACCCAGTAAGTTCTACACTGCACTAACGAGGGGCAAATAACATCCAATAGAGTGCACTGTTGAGTTCCTCAGCTCTTTTCCCATAAGCCTTTGCTTTATGCAAAACAGTCAGTGAGGTCTGAAAAGCGAGTAAATCCTCACAGCAACCAATTTATTGGTGGCTCTCCCTAAGGAGAGATTTTTCCCCTTGTTATAGTTATGGTCAGGGTTAGCATTAGGTTTAAGGCTTGTGCCTGAAACAATTTAGGTTAGGGATGTCCAGAACGCAACCTCAATCAAGCCTGTGTCAAACCAAACAGGGACAGATTCGAGCAATGCTATTAAAAAGTATGATTTGCACAGATTAAAGGTGTCATGGCATTGGAGCTGGAGATCAGAACGGCTTTATACCCTTCTTCGACACTCATAAATACATGACTAATTTTTAGACTATATGTATCAAACAGGGTTTTTTTTCTTAAAAAGTTGCTAAAATTTTCTGACTTTATATTGTCGCTAGTGCAGGGGAAATGTGCCCTTGTGTTTGTATGCTGTAGTAACTTTTATACAGGATTTGCTGCAGTAACGGACTGCACTTCCTCTATGTGTGCATCCAATATATCATATTAACCACGTCAAGTTGACTTCTTTCGTGAATTGGCCATGATATGAGTTTGTATTAGGAGCAACAATGCCGAGAAACACACTCTGGGACTTTGCGTACTTGTGAGTGAGTGACTGGTGTGAACTGCTCACCCCAGCCTTCGGAGCCAGCTGTAAACAGTTACCGTCGGGGTCTGCAGAGAGTTGCCAGCTTTTAATTGGCCGTAAGGGCTTCTGGGACAACACACTAGTAGACTGAGGCCAATTGAATTCTTGTACTATAGCCGACAAGCCGGCAGTTTGGATTGAATCACAACTTTGCATCTGTGTACCCTCAACAACCGCGTCTCCGGAACTATGTCGTTATCACTTACCATGTAAATGAGGGGTTTACAACGCTTCTGAGAGACACGTCCCATGGGTGGTTTCTTGGTGCCAATAGCAGTGAACCCAAGGCTTATTCTACGAGCAGCAGATAAAACAGAGAAAGCTGTCATGAGTCTTTGTACTGTTTATTCGCTTATCTATGGAGATTTAGATTTTGGTGGTGGAACTCCCCAGTTATGAAGATCTAAAACAGGGGGACATTAGTTTTTTGGCATTAGATGGTGGGGCCCCATCTTATTTTGCTATCGGTCCCTATGAATTCTAATTACCCCCCTCGTCCCCATAGAGCAAAATGCAACTTTTGGTGTGAGAAGGAACATATAATTCTTTGTTGCAGTGTCTAGAATCAAAGATACCTTCACGAAGATCAAGGTAGAAGACTAGACATCTCTGCAATAAGGCAGTGACTCATTGCTGAACCTGTACAAAGTATATAGTACCTTTGAATGACCATGCCATATTTTTTGGCATACCGTCATGGCATGACCATTCAAAGGTACTATATACTTTGTACAGTGTCAGCAATGAGTCACTACCTTATTGCAGAGATGTCTAGTCTTCTACCTTGATCTTCGTGATTCTAGACACCGGCAAAAAAGAATCATAAGGTCCTTATTACACCAAGGGTTGCATTTTTCTCTATGGGGACCAGGGAGGTAATTAGAATTCATAGGGACTGATAGCAAAATGAGATGGGGCCCCACAACCTAATGCCAATAAACTAAAACAACAACATAAGTAGCAATAATTAAAGATATAGAAAATACCATCAAATAATAGGGAACCTGAATAGTAGAGAGAACAGAAAGCCACCATCTACTAGTTCCCTATCAAAAGGAACAATGGGGCAAATTATATCAATAGTGTCTTACTTTTAGACAGTGTAAAGTTAGACTCGACAGTCTTATAATACACCACATAGTGTTGATAAATCTGGTGCAGGTTAGAACTGTCTAGTCTCAGTTTGTACCATCTTTAAGTGGGGTTACTTTTACGCCAGAATTTGGTAGCAGATTTTGGCAATTTTTCCCCCCGACGCATTTAAGCCACGCCCACTTCCCGTGAAACCACACCTTTTTACGAAGCCACGCCCCTTTTCGGATGAGATGCCTGGAACTGTCCAAAACACATAGTAAATGTGGCGAAAAGCTGTTTTTTGGGCGCAAATTGAACCAGAATTCTGCCGCAGCTGCCTTGATAAATCTGCCCCCATGTTCTTCTACCTCTGGGCCCCATAGTACTCACTATGGCTGCTATGGTTATAGTTATGCCCATGATGGGGACCTAATTAGTGATCGTTAAAATAGAGGGTTTTTTTTTACACAAGGGGGTGACACAAATAAGTGAGGTGCACAGATTAATCATCTGGGCAAGAGGACACCATCTTAAAACAAAGGAACTTTCCACAAAAAGTCCCTTATTTCACACCAGACAGTGAAATCTACTACATTACATAAAAAATTGCAGAATGCTGCTTCGTTTTAGGATACTCATTTAATCGCAATGCATGTGTAAGTATCTTTAATAACAGTGCAATGTAACTGTATTCACAACTTAGGCTATGACTTAGGTTTAGGACCAGTGCTATCAAAATGCGTCAGCATTCTGATACGTTTTTCATGAACTGCAAGGCATAACTTCGCAGATGTAAAAACATGTGGATAGATAAAATTAGAGTCGCTTATAAGAATCAGCGCGGCAAGAAATAAAATATTTAAAAAAAAGTACTGTTTTTTTCAACAGATAATAAAATTTGTAATGCACAAAAAATTTTACAGAATGCTAACTTATTTTTGGGCACACTTATATAATGAAGTTAATGCACGAACCTGTTCTGAAGGCTCAGACTCAGTCTCCGCCAAGGTTCATGGAACTTTAGACCCAAGTAGACATTATTTATATTCATCCTAAAATACTTTGTTCACCTTAAGTCATATTGGCCTCAGAATACAATATTTTCAACATACAAAGGTCTTCACTGGGACATTGTATGTTGAGCATGGTTTCAAGATACGATGTCCAAGACACTGCTGATCTTTGGTAAATTTGATTGACTGTAAGATCTTATCAATTAGTATGTTAGTATCCCAATTAGTAGAATATTTAATTGCAAAACATCTGTATTATTGAAGTGCATGCAGTGAATAGAGGCCTAGTGCCGTCTCTCTACAGTAGAGTGCGCTAGTATGTGTCCTTAAATGTGTTAGTGAGGTGCATGCAGTAATTGGTGGTCTATAGCACCTCTTTACAGTACAGTGCATTAATACATGTCCTATACTGCTCTTACACGTATTAGTGAGCTGCATGTAGTGATTGGTGGTCTATAGCGCCTCTCTACAGTACAGTGCAGTACTACATGTCCTGTACTGCTCTTACATGTATTAGTGAGGTGCATGCAGTGATTGGCGGTCTATAGCACCTCTCTACAGTACAGTGCAGTACTACATGTCCTGTACTGCTCTTACATGTATTTGTGAGCTGCATGCAGTGATTAGCAGTCTACAGCGGCTCTCTACAGTACAGTGCAGTACTACATGTCCTGTGCTGCTCTTACATGTATTAGTGAGGTGCATGCAGTGATTGGTGGTCTATAGCGCCTCCCTACAGTACAGTGCAGTACTACATGCCCTGTGCTGCTCTTACATGTATTAGGGAGGTACATGTAGTGATTGGTGGTCTATAGCGCCTCTCTACAGTGAGGTACATGAATTTATTGGTTGTCAATTAGCGTCACTCTACTGTACAGTGCGGTACTACATGTCCTATACTACTCTTACATGTGCCAGGAACAGCAGCTCCTTTGGGTACCAGTTGAGGGCTCCCTTTTCATTTTTTCTGGCTCATTGTGCATAAAGTACATAATCCAAAAAAGCTCCAGCCCTCATCATAGAAAGTGATTTCCAGCTTCCAGCAGCTCTCTCTTTACCTGTATTAGTATCTGCTTCATTTTCTTTAATTGTCACGTTGCATTATGTTGTGAATATTTTTGGGGCTTCAGAACCAATTCCCAGTTTTCCATAGAGTTATGGTGTCATCAAATAACGGTCATCCTGGAACCAATTAATATGGTAGGTTATAGAACCTTTGTATATTTGATATAAGGAACCTTAAAGGGGTTGTCTCGCTGCAAATAATAGCTTTCAAAATGTAGGGAACACTAAATTAAGACGTTTTCCAAATATATTGCGTTGTTCATCTTTTTTTGTTAAGGAGCTACAAGTGATTTTATCACCTTCTGTGCTCTCTCTGGTTCCCCAAGTGACCGACCTGTGTACTCCTCCCCTGCTGTTTGTTCTATCTGATAGCAGGGAGTGATGTCATCACACAGGTCACAGCCAGCAGTGAGAGCTTGTGTGTTATCTGATCTTTCAGACAAAAGACAGTAATTACTCTACTGTTTACATTAGCTCAGAAGCTTCTCAGGACCTCAGAGAAGGTAATTTATTTAATCTAGACTAATAAACAGAGAAGTCTGAATACACAGAGCTCATATGCTAATTACAGACAGCTTGACCAGGAAGTGACAGAGCAAAGCAGCATTATTTCATTCATGCATCCTATGAAACTTTGAGATGAGACAACCCCTTTAAGACTGATCACAATTATTATTTAGTAAATCTATGATCAATTCATGAGCGTTGTTCATGCAACTTTAAAGTTCTCAACTGTTGTTGACTAGAGCGTGGTCATACCCAAAACACGAACAGTTCACAAGTCCAGACAAGCGAATATTACCATCCTCAACACATATTAATTGGCCTTGATCCTCCATCGTAACAAACATTATCTGGTCCTGCTTACTGGGGCTACCTCATGCCTAGACGGCTTGTAAAAAATATCATTGCGACATGAATTAAATTTCAGTTTCGCTTCCAAATCTACCCCTGGATCCTCCTGTCCTGGGGATTGTAGCTCTGGAGCACTGAACGAGTTACATTTAACATTTTTTTTGCCACTCTCCATGTTCCTGTTTTCCTGGTTGATAAATGTCACCAGTTTCGTCTGTAGGATTGTACACCGCTAACACTGAGCTCTACACCATGCTGATTAATGATCCATTCTGGAGGTGATATTTTAAAATGGTTTATTTTTTTCTTGAATTGCACTCTACAGAAGATGAATGTAAACATTAATAATTTGTTTTGCCGGCCAATGTGTTTTTCTACCCACAAAATAATTGTGTGGCCTTCTTGGCGATGGTCGTCCATTACATGGATTGATGCGGATTTAATTTACTGTTATGTGCTTTATAATTTTTGGGGTAAAGTTGTCTCTTTAGGATATCAGTAAAGTGGAGCTGAGCTGCAATGTTGGGATAAAGATAAGAGCATTGTGGCTCTGGATACAAAGTAGACGTGTTCTGGTCCCATGTAGTCCCTTTAAATAATACCAGATATCATCCATTTGGTGAAAATGGAGAATTGGTTGACCTGAGGTAGCCAGATATAGTTCTTGACTTTAACTAGTAGCGGTGAGTTAGGGTTTACTTTGGTTGTAGCTATAGGGGGGCACCGGGGCAGATATAGCAGTCAAACCTAGGCCATACCACATCACAAGAGCCCAGTATTGGTGGGTACTGTTACAGATTTGGTTACAATGTCCAAGAGCTTCAAGGTTTGTCTGTGGGACCAATGCCAAGAGGGTTGTCTCATTGAACTCCATATCAACCAAAGCAGGATAGAAATTTTACTTGCATTTATTGACTCGTTTCATCATACATTATGAATGAACAACGTGCATTATCAAATGCTACTTGCGTTTACATGCGAATAATAGTCCGTGGTATCCAAACATACGTCTCAAACAATGTTGATTTTCCCGTGTTATCCACCTTTCTGGATCCACCATAGAGGAGAGACATGGACAGACGAGCGGCAGCACCCAACTCATTGAGACAACCAGTGCCCATGTGCCATATTAGGACACAGAGAGGAGTAACCCAGTCAGGGTTCCTTCTATGAGGCAGAACATAAAGCCACTCTTAAAGGAGTTTTACCATGACATAAAATTCCCTGCACTGGAAACTTACAGCTAGCTATGACCCGGCCATGCATGTGAATGAGAAAGGTGGTGTTTGCAGCTGTCCTCCTCATTGACTTCTATTGGAGCCTCCAATATAACTGAGTGTGTGCTTGGCTATATTTTTGGGAGCTTTCATAGAAGTCAATGAGGAGGATGGCCGTAAGCGCTGCCCACCTCATATACATTCATGGCTGGCTTGCAGCTAGCTGAAGGTGGCCAGTACAGAGAATTTTACCTTATAGTAAAACCCCTTTAAGGTGGACTTAAATCATCGTTATAGATGTTCGTTCATCTGAATGGCCACTGTGTAATACGTTTTCCCTTTTGAAAGGTCTTGAAGGGGCTGTGCTGATGCCTGTGAGTTGAAGAACAGAGCCATATGGAGGTGCACTCTGGAGATCCAAATTCAAGTTGGCTCCCACTCCCTGTGCTGGTGCTTCTACCTCCATTAAGCTCTGACTGTGTCATCTTGATAGTATGGAGAGTTGGTTCTTCTGCTTCCAGACTTTTTCCATCCCTGCTTGATGTGACTCTTGTAGACCACATAAAATGATGTGGTGGTCTGGATTTGGCCAACGGGCCTTGGGTTTGACACTTGTTCTCTAGGGGCTTCATTCTGAAGAGGGTTATCCACTGTATGGGAAAAAGTAAGCTTTTGGGGAACATGAAAAACTTATGGGTGCATACAGTATAATCACAAATGAAACTCCAAATCCAAAGTTGCCCTCTCCCATACTGGTGCTGTGCTACCTCCGTTTTTGACCTTTCTTGGATTAGGAAGCCATTTTTCCTGTGTTTTAGACCCCTAATCTATGGGTTTCGGATTTGAACCACAAAATGATGTGGCCCCGGGTCCTTTGGCCATAGCCTTGTTTTTTAAAATGTGTAATCCCAGGAAACTGCACTCTGATGAGGGTTTTCCATCATAAGATAAGCTTTGGTAGACATTGAGTCTGTATGGCGCCATATGGTAGTTTGATGCTTTTTAAGAGCGTTGCTCAACATATGGTATATGATCACACTGGAGCTCAAAATCCAAGATGGTGCCTGCTCCTCATACTGGTGCTACTACCTCCATTTTGACACATGTGCTCTAGGATCCAAAGAGTTGCACTCTGATAAGGGTTATCCATGATAAGATAAGCCTTGGTAGACATGGAATCTGTATGGTGGCATACAGTATACGATCACACTGAAACTCCAAATCCAAGATGGTGCCGGCTCCCCATACTGGTGCTGCTACCTCCGTTTTGACACATGTACTCTAAGATCCTGGGTAAAAGTGACATGGAGAAGGACTTGGGAATCCTGGTGGACAGTAAACTTAATTGTAGCAGCCAGTGTCAGACAGCAGCTGCCAAGGCAAATAGGATCATGGGGTGCATTAAAAGGGGCATAGAGGCACATGATGAGAACATTATTCTCCCATTATACAAGTCACTGGTCAGACCACACATGGAATATTGTGTACAGTTTTGGGCACCAGTGCACAGGAAAGACATTGTAGAGCTTGAACAGGTACAAAGGCAGGCAACAAAAATAATAAAAGGACTGGGTGGACTACAATACCCAGAAAGATTAGCAAGATTGGGGTTATTTAGTTTAGAGAAAAGACGGCTTCGGGGGGACATAATAAATATGTTTAAATACATCAAAGGTCAATATAGAGATCTCTCCCAAGATTTATTTATACCCAGGACTGTATCTAGAACAAGGGGGCATCCTCTACGTCTTGAGGAACGAAAGTTTCTACATAAACATAGAAAGGGATTCTTTACTGTAAGAGCAGTGAGACTGTGGAATTCTCTGCCAGTGGGAGTTGTCAGGGTGAATTCACTGACGGAGTTCAAAAAGGGTTTGGATGCATTTCTGGAGCGTAATAATATAACAAGTTATAGTTTATAGTGTATACAGTGTATACATAGGTTCTTTTCTTTGCACACATGGATCAGCACTCCTCCCCATTTGGCCCAGGTGTTTTTAATTAGCAGTAGTCTGTATAAGGGTTAATGCCCTGTTTCTTTCAGTCTGCTTGCAGGGAGCCCTGGAAAGGTGAGCAGTGTCTACCTTTCCTTTTGTGGAGGTGGTGCTGTGTGGCGGCCATTGCTGCTGTGATGCTGTGCTGGTGGAGTGGTGCGGTCCAGAGCTGGGGGGCTAGGTCTGGCAGCAGTGGTGCTGTTGGGCCACTGGACTGTAGCCCTCATCTGTGTGTTTTTTGCTGCGGTGGTGGCCGCCATGCAGCGTTACCCCCATTTAGCGTAGGGACCCACTTAATAGAGATCACCGTGAAGTAGCAAGTGGGCCTATACGTTTTGATCAAAAAGTATACTAAGAACCTCCTGTTCGTTTTTTATATAGCTTTGCTGAGAAGCATTAGATAAACGTATAGTGTGAGGATGTGCGGTCTATGTTTCTCTCTTCCATGTTTGTATAACAAGTGACTAGGATTCAGGAGAAGGGTCATAGATCCAGGGATTTGTCCGATGGCCAGATTGGAGTCGGGAAGGAATTTTTCCCTAAAATGAGGACAATTGGCTTCTACCTCATTGGGGTTTTTTGCCTTCCTCTGGATCAACACCTTAGCACAACTGGCTGAACTGGATGGACGTCTCGTCTTATTTCGGCCTTACAAACTATGAAACTATGAAATCCTAGGAGCTGCATTCTAATGAGGGTTATCCATGATAAGATAAGCCTTGGCTGTCATATGGTGTTTTGAAGCTTGATTGCTCAACAGTTTTTTTTAGAATAGAAGTCATAGAGAGACACAATGTGGTATCATAGACTTCTAAGGCGCATTCACATTATGCAAACCCAATATGCATGTGTCACCCAACCATTTGAGGAAGCCTTAGCACATTGAAGAGGAAAGCCCAAAAGCAGACAACCCTTTACCCATGATTCATTTATAAATACATGTATTTTGGAGCAGCATTAGATGATGCAACCATAGAGACCCATAGCCATAAATGCCTAGATGAGGGCAGAGCAGCAAATGTAGATTAAGAGGCTAAATCTGGCCCTGAATATGTCAGGCACCTGATGCAACCCACATCTTAATTGACGTGTCCTGATTCTGAATCAACTAATTGGAATGGCAATCCTCCACACTGCTGGAATGTTAACTATGATTTTCCTTTAAAAGCAAGATCCAATTATATTTTTTGAGTCTCTTTTTTTTTTTTCCTGTTGCAACCCAGCATGAAGCAGTAATTACATGGCCAGTATGTGTGTGCATGTGATGAATTAAACAAATTATATAGATATTATAAAAGGGATGGAAAATAACTTGGGAGAAAGCCAACTGTTACAAAAGACCCAAGACAATGGACAAATGGTCTTAATTATTGCTGCTCCTGGTTGTTTGCACAACACTGATGATTATTATTATTATTAGGTTTATGCCTTCATCATAAATTGCCAGGATATTCCACACCACAGTGCGATGTCTGCAGAGATACCGTAGCCCGCACCCGTAATTAGAGGTTCAACTTCTGCTCCAGGTACTATGGACAGCGGTCCCACCTCCGGAGCAGGTCTCCTGGCTTGTAATGTCAATGCACAGCGATGATCCTTGCTGTGTATGAAGCGCCCCACTATCAGAGCCAAGAGCGCTTTCATTTGAAGATTAAAATATTAGGGAATTTATTTAAATGAGAGATATGTCCTCCCTCACTGTTCCTTCTTGGTTGACCTTAAGCGAAATGTGAGGTAACCAGCTCTGAAAAAGAAAACATGAAGAAAAGAAAGAGGGAAGAAAGAAAGATAATGAAAAATTAGGGAATGAAAGGGAGGAGGCGGCGGAAGAAGACAGAAAGAAAGAGAGTGAAAGTAAGAAAGAAGTAAAGAAAGAGAGCAGGAAGGAAAGAATAGGCATTAAAGAGAGAAAGAATAAATAAGGCTGGTACATAAAAGCATAAAAGAAAGAGGAAGGGAGGAAGGAAGAAAGAGAGAGGAAGGGAGGAAGGAAGGAAGGACGAGAGGAAAGAAGGAAGGGAGGAAGGAAGAAATAAAGGAAGGAAGGAAGGAAGCATAAAAGAGAAAGAATAAAGAAGGTTGGCACATAA
The DNA here is from genome assembly GCA_025379985.1 of Phyllomedusa bahiana. Taxonomy (NCBI): domain Eukaryota; kingdom Metazoa; phylum Chordata; class Amphibia; order Anura; family Hylidae; genus Phyllomedusa; species Phyllomedusa bahiana. Next base: position 12,884 of record JAODAL010055585.1, read on the forward strand.
AAGTGTAAAAGAAAGGGGAAGGAAGGAAGGAAGAAAGGAAGGAAGGAAGACAGGAAGGAAGGAGGGAAGGAAAGAAGTAAGCATTAAAGAGAGAAAGCTTAAAGAAGTCTGGTACATAGAAGAAAAGGGAAGGAAGGAAGCGTAAAAGAGAAAGAATAAAGAATCATAAAAAAGATGAAGTCAGGAAGGAAGACAGGAGGGAAGAAAGAAATGAAGGAAGGAACAAAGAAAGGAAGGAATGAAGGAAGGGAGGAAGGACAAAAGAGAGAATAAAAATAATAAGAACAATTGATACATAATTTTTATGTTAGCTATATAGGTAGAATAGACGGACGGACACACTGATAGACATAGATAGATAGATAGATAGATAGATAGATAGATAGATAGATAGATATGGGATAGATAGATAGATAGATATGAGAGATAGATATAGGTTAGATAGATGGATCGATAGATATATAGATAGATAGATAGATAGATAGATAGATAGATAGATAGATAGATAGATAGATATGGGATAGATAGATAGATAGATAGATATGGGATAGATAGATAGATAGATATGGGATAGATAGATAGATAGATAGATAGATAGATAGATAGATATGGGATAGATAGATAGATAGATAGATAGATAGATAGATATGGGATAGATAGATATGGGATAGATAGATAGATAGATAGATATGGGATAGATAGATATGGGATAGATAGATATGAGATAGATAGATATGAGATAGATAGATAGATAGATAGATAGATAGATAGATATGAGATAGATATGGGATAGATAGATAGATAGATATGGGATAGATAGATATGGGATAGATAGATAGATAGATAGATATGGGATAGATAGATAGATAGATAGATAGATAGAGAAGAGATAGATAGATAGATAGATAGATAGATAGATATGGGATAGATGGATATGAGAGAGATAGATAGATAGATAGAGAGATAGATAGATAGATAGATAGATAGATAGATAGATAGAGCACATTTTTGAGCTTGCAGTGTAACTTCCGGTCCTGCTTCCTCTCCTTTGTGACACAATCTTGCAATTCTAAATTGAAATCTATTAAATGAAACTGCACCTAGTGTTAAACAGCAGAGATGAGCAGGATCGTCCTGACACAATTACACTGCAGTCACCCAGCTGACTCTCTTCCACCCAGACCTGTAATAATGCCCATCTGATGCCTGGAGATTTAACACGTTGGAGTAATGTTCTTGGACGCGGCTGATTGTGAGAGGACTCGTACAGGGATCCTAGTCAGAGAAAAAACTGATTTAATTTGACACATTAAGGGCTTGTTTTTTTCCTACCTAAACCAGTTCACTCACCCATAATTATAAGAAACCATCTCAAACCGAAGCCAGGGAGGGCCGGGCCTTAGCTGCAGTTAAAAATATTCTCTTCATCCATCCTTCCGATTAGAACATATCATCTTAATAGACCAAACGCTCTTTGGGAAGCTTTCTTCTGAGAGCAGTCATAAATTGAAGTGTTCTTGTCAGGTGTTGAGCATATTTGGCTCTCATCGCTGTCTCTTTTCAGCTTCTTGCATTTTATCCTTCGTTCCGACCAGTCACATAGGGTCTGGCTCATGTGTAAAAATCAATATAATAGTTTATATTCTGAAAAAAAAAAAATGAAAAAAAGACCCAAAGAGGAGCCAAATGGAACAGCGCTGGTTCAAAACTGGCATTGTACTTGGAAAAACTTCTGATAAATGGGCAAATCGAAAGGGCCGTTGGCAACAGGAGCCGTCTTTATTTGCGTAGACTGTCGCAATCAAGCTCGAATAGAGAATTCCTTGGCAGGCAAACTCAGGCGGGCAGATTTAAGGCGAAGAAATAGAACTTTATTTTAATTTCATAATTATTTGGATGGACTTAAAAGAAAAAAAGAAAAAACTGCAGTTGACTGGAGGCCAATATGGCCAAGGTGGAGTAATGAAGATGTGAAGGTTCCTTTGAAGGGGTTTTGCCACGAAGTATAATTTTTGTGTGAAGCTTGCAAATTAAATAATAAACATTTTCACCATTCATTATTATTAAAAATTCTGCAATGTTTTTTGTTTTAGCTGCTCCTTTAGTGATCCATTGCTTACAGCTCGTCTCCAGGGGATACGACCAGTGACGAGAGCTCCTCATTCCTGACTGCACATGCTCAGACATCACCTCTCCTCTCAGGCAGCTACTGATTGTTCAAACCCCAGGTGCTGTCATTCTACTCCTGTCCTCTGTAGTCCTTAGTAATCACACACACTCACTGCTGAGCCAGTGTTCAACCCCAGGTGCTGTCATTCTACTTCTGTCCTTTGTAGTCCTTAGTAATCACATACACTCACCACTGAGCGAGTGTTCAACTCCAGGTGCTGTCATTCTACTCCTGTCCTCTGTACTTAGTAATCACACACACTCACCGCTGAGCCAGTGTTCAACCCCAGGTGCTGTCATCCTACTCCTGTCCTCTCTACTCCATAGTAATTAGTCAAACAATGCAAATGCATTAATAATGAGAAAAAAATCCACAGGTTTGGTTTCTGCAGGGATTTGAACCTATGACCCTTGTGCTGTGAGGCAAAAACTTTACTCTGAGCTACATTGTAGCTACTCACAGCTCTATACATAAACAGAATTTTCTTTGACTAGAGAGAGGAAAGGCCTGGTGATGTCATCCTGCTGGGTCACATGATATGCAATTCAAACAAATCACACACGCCCCGTTCTGAGCACACAGAGCTGAAGAGCTGTATGCAGGAGGTATGAAATGAGATCGTGGCAAAACCCCTTTAAGGGAAGAAACTTCCTAAGATTTTACCGGGGCTGCTGCTCCACTGTAGTTTCTGCAATTTATTTAGACAACAAATATATCTTACTTAGTCCTAATTAAATTAATTAAACCCACACAGTGACTGCCAAGAAAATGAGACGGACCGGCATCGGTGCCCAAGCTGAGCAAAGCCATTATTCGGAAAAGGGCAACTTGTTTAATCTCTAGTATGTTGACGGCAACAGTTCACTTTTTCAGTATTTAGCTGTCCGAAACAATAAAAGGTGAGATACGGAATTAATTCTATAGGATTCAATGCTTAATAAAGACACAAGGATTTGGGGAATTACCAAGTATCCATTGTCATTGCAAAAAAAGATAAATAAATAAATAAATTAAAACTGTTACACATACAGGCAGTCCCCGACTTACACCGTTCCGACCTACATCTGTCCCCTAGTTACAAATGGAGACTTGTGGTGCATGCTGGCACTTGGGAGTTCCATGGTCCACAGCATAGAATAGCTGTGGAACGACGAGTTCCAGCATGCCACAGCAGCACAAGAAGTGAAAATGAAGTGAAATCTTCTTAACAGGAGCACAGACAGCAAAACAAATGTAAAAACCCTTCCCTGCACTATCCAAAACTAAAAAAAAAGTTACATTTAATAAATATACCTGTTCCGACTTACATACAAATTCAACTTAAGAACAAACCTACAATCAATATCCCGTTCATAACCCGGGGACTGCCTGTATTTGGTATCGACGCATCCAAAAAAGTCCTGTGCGCTGAACACCGAAGAAGAAATTTTTTTTCCAAAAGCCCAGATTGTTGTTTTTTTAAATCATTTTATGTTCTCTAAAAATTGGAATAAAATTGATCATATATGGAATCGCATGTATTCCAAACTGGTACCAATAAAAAGTGAACTTCAGGCTGCAAAAAATGCCGTCTCACTCAAGTCCATAGGTGTTAGTACAGAAAAGTGATTGGCCACAGAACATGGCGCGCAAATTTCAAAAAGCTAACATTTTTGAAAAATTTGTATGGCACCAAATTATAACGGAAACTCTACAGGTTTGATGTTGCCAGAATCATATTAACCTGTAGAGTAAAATTTGAATAAAATTGATCAAAAAGGTCGCAGGTATTCCAAACTGGTAGCAATAAAAAGTACAATTTAGCCCGCAAAGAATGCCCCTCACACAAGTCTAAAAAGTTATGGGTCACAAAAATGGTGGCGCTGTGCAAATCAAAAATTTGGGGAATTTTTTTATGGTACATGTTTGGTGTTGCCAGAATTGTATCAACCTGTAGAATACATATAACACATAATTTATTCCAGAGGATGAACAACCTAAAAAAAAAAAAAAAAACGCAAACATGACACAAGTAATTTCTGTACCACTTGGAATTTTTGGGCGGTTTCCCCGTATATTTTATAGTACAGTGAATAACACCATTAGAAAGTACATCTTGTCCCTCATATGTTTAGGTAAGTGGAAAAATAAAAAAAGTTATGGTTCTGGGAAGGTGAGAAGAGAAAAAATGAACGTGTCAACCCAAAAAGAAATGCAAGGTCCTTAAAGGGGTTGTCTCACTACAAGGATTGCTGTTTTTTATGATCTTGGAAAAACAAGTCACTTTGCAATATGTGTCTATGAACAGGGTCCTACCTATTCCTAGATATCCCCTCTTGTATGGGCTGCATCAGCTCCTCAGCTCGCTATAGCTACAGACCTGTTTTATCTCTCCTGATAGGCTGCCAGCACTGGTTGCTATAGCTACAGACCTGTTCGATCTCTCCTGATAGGCTGCCAGCACTGGTTGCTATAGCTACAGACTTGTTTGATCTCTCCTGATAGGCTGCCAGCACTGGTTGCTATAGCTACAGACCTGTTCAATCTCTCCTGATAGGCTGCCAACGCTGCTCTCTATAGCTACAGACCTGTTTGATCTCTCCTGATAGTCTGCCAGCGCTGGTCTCTATATCTACAGACTTGTTTGATCTCTCCTGATAGGCTGCCAGCACTGGTTGCTATAGCTACAGACCTGTTCAATCTCTCCTGATAGGTTGCCAGCACTGGTCTCTATAGCTACAGACCTGTTTGATCTCTCCTGATAGGCTGCCAGCGCTGGTCTCTATAGCTACAGACCTTTGTGATCTCTCCTGATAGGCTGCCAGCGCTGGTCTCTATAGCTACAGACCTGTTTGATCTCTCCTGATAGGCTGTCAGCACTGGTTGCTGTAGCTACAGACCTGTTTGATCTCTCCTGATAGGCTGCCGGCACTGGTTGCTATAGCTACAGACCTGTTTGATCTATCCTGATAGGCTGCCAGCACTGGTGGCTACAGCTACAGACCTGGCTTCTACTGCAGCCTAGTAGAAGCCAGTAAACACGCCCCTGAATTCAAAATGAAACCAAGAAAACAGGACTGAGGTGAGATAAATCAATGTAGTGAGACAACCCCTTTAAGGGGTTAATAAAAAAAAATTTCAGCTTGGCAAAAATTTGCTCTTTCATGGATCAGATTTGTTTCCCTTCTCCCTGACTTTCTTTTGAATTTTCAGGTGACTGAAAATGAAATGTATGGTCCATAGAGGGAAACATTCAGCAGCCATTTTTTTCCGGATACATGCAGTGCGGCTGGTTCTATGGGGCACGATAAGCTTAGACTCAGCAGCTCAAGGCAAACTCTATCTGGAAAGTATTTTCAGCTATTGGTGAAAATGGGATACAGAGGCGGTAAAAACAGAACGCACAATATACTTCCTAATGACCTAAACAGTGACTAAGGGAAAAATACAGCCGCGTTGTGAGATGATGAGGCATTATCGCTCCGAACGCGCGGCTTCTGATGGAAAAAAAGGAAATGTAATATATATCTAATGTATTTTTTGAAATGCTTGTTGCAGAATATTTTATAATTGTGATGCTCGATTAACTTATACACTGCCGCCGCCGCCGCCGCAAATTCATTTTATTACTGATGATTCGATGACTCACTTTGTGCTGCAGAGTTTTACCTAAGAGATTCCAGGTGGCCACATGGGATTAGGGAAAATATCATAAATTAAATGCATTTTGGGATTTTTTTTTTTTTCGTGGCGAAATGCGTCATTTTAAGAGGTTATGACAAACAGGAGATCAATCTTTCAATTCATTCTGTTAGAGGAGCCCCGAGATGATGAGCGATCACAAGGTTTAAAGGGGTTGTCTCACTACAGGGACTGCTGCTTTTTATGATAAAGATCTTGCAAAAACAAGTCACTTTGCAATATGTGTCCATTAACAGTGTCCTACCTATTCCCAGATATCCCCTTTTCTATGAGTTGCATCAGCTCCTCAGGTCGCTATAGCTACAGACCTGTTCAATCTCTCTTGATAGGCTGCCAGCACTGGTTGCTATAGCTACAGACCTGTTCAATCTCTCCTGATAGGCTGCCAGCACTGGTTGCTATAGCTACAGACCTGTTCAATCTCTCCTGATAGGCTGCCAGCACTGGTTGCTATAGCTACAGACCTGTTCAATCTCTCCTGATAGGCTGCCAGCACTGGTTGCTATAGCTACAGACCTGTTAGATCTCTCCTGATAGGCTGCCAGCACTGGTTGCTATAGCTACAGACCTGTGCTCTCTCTCCTGATAGGCTGCCAGCACTGGTCGCTATAGCTACCAACCTGTTTGATCTCTCCTGATAGGCTGTCAGCACTGGTTGCTAGAGCTACAGATCTGTTCAATCTCTCTTGATAGGCTGCCAGCACTGGTTGCTATAGCTACAGACCTGTTCAATCTCTCTTGATAGGCTGCCAGCACTGGTTGCTATAGCTACAGACCTGTTCAATCTATCCTGATAGGCTGCCAGCACTGGTTGCTGTAGCTACAGACCTGTTCAATCTTTCATGATAGGCTGCCAGCGCTGGTTGCTATAGCTACAGACCTGGCTTCTACTGCAGCCTAGTGGAAGCCAGTAAACACACCCCTGAATTCAAAGTGAAACCAAGAAAACAGGACTGAGGTGAGATGAATCAGGTAGTGAGACAACCTCTTTAACTCTGTGAAGGAACCTGAGAATGAGTGGTCAATGACTCTATAGCTCCACCACAGGTGAAATAAAGCATTACACAGTCATCCTTATAGTCAATATTTACTGTAGCCATCAAGGTCTGAACTCTATTATTGTTTGTAATCATTGTGGTGAGAAAATCCCTTTAAGGAGTTAAAAGGGGTTGTTTCACTATAAAGATTTGCTTTCAACATGTAGGGAATGTGAAATCAAGACTTTTTCCAAATAAATTGGTCTTTTGATATTACCTTGGTCAGGAGATAGGAGAGATATTATCTGCTCTGAGTGCACACAGGGTTCTGTGGTTACTGCCCTGCTTTCCCATCCTAATTAGACAGAGAGAGAATAACAGCAACACTGGGCGGCAGCTTGAGAACAGAGCAGGACTGTCATCAGTCATCTATTAACTGTTTCAGGGCTCCATACAGCCAAATCAAATAGGGCCCCCACCCATTACTAGCTCCTATTTTTTAACATATCAGTGGGACCCTTTTTGATTAGGGCCCCCTGATAGGAGTACTGCCCTATTGGCACCCCTGGAACAGAGTGTGTTATCTCTAACAAACAAAGGAGATTCATTGCTTTTGATTGTTTACTTTGAGCTCTGAAGTCTTGTGCACTATAGATTACATCTCCTGCTCCCAAATCAGTGCAATTAGAAGAGCTGGGAATACAAAGCTGATATGCTAGTCACTGCTATACAACCACCCACAGCCTAACCAGGAAGAGTGAGGGAGCATGAATCTGAAGCTGTCTGTGTCTCTGTGAAACAGCATGGCGAGACAACTCTTTTACGTCAGAATTTGACAGTAGGGTATATGAAAAGGAGATTAATTGCTTTTGATTGCTTACGTTGAGCTCTGAGGTCTTGTGCACTATAGATTACATCTCCTGCTCTCAAATCAGTGCAATTAGAAGAGCTGGGAATACAGAGCTGATATGCTAGTCAGTGCTATACAACCGCCTACAGCCTAACCAGGAAGAGTGAGGGAGCATGAATCTGAAGCTGTCTGTGTCTCTGTGAAACAGCATGCGAGACAACTCTTTTACGTCAGAATTTGACAGTAGGGTATATGAAAAGGAGATTAGTTGCTTTTGATTGCTTACGTTGAGCTCTGAGGTCTTGTGCACTATAGATTACATCTCCTGCTCTCAAATCAGTGCAATTAGAAGAGCTGGGAATACAGAGCTGATATGCTAGTTAGTGCTATACAACCACCTACAGCCTAACCAGGAAGAGTGAGGGAGCATGAATCTGAAGCTGCCTGTGGCAGAATTTGACAGTAAGGGATAGGAAAATGGGATTTCTTTAGTAGATCCAGACCTGATCTATTAGCTTTGATATTTTGGAGTGACGGGGGCATCCTTCGCTATGGAGAACCCACCAGGTCCCTACATTGCAGAGAAAGCCCAATAAAAGGGATCGTTCAGCTACTATTTTGTACTATGGGGAAGGTTTCTACCAAACCCCACCATGGAATAGTAAAAAAAAATTTACAAATTTAAATTATTTGGATATTTCATTTTCTTCTACATTAAGTAATACAACAAACCCCACCAGTTACTAATAGAGGGAATGTTAAAGAGCCTGTGGTGTGATCATAAAATGGTCATTTTCTTGAAAAATAAAATGATTATTAACCTGTGGTCATTTCTGGGCAATGTTCCCTGTAAACTCAGCAATCTGGAAAATAAGGTGTAAATTAAGGCATTAAAAGCTGGTAAGTGTTCCTGCAAGATTGCAATAATAATAATGTGCAGACGAGTGGATGGGAAATGTTGAAGGATCCATTACATGGGTGCTCGGTCAGCTTCTATCTGAAGATTCAGGGGCTTTGATCTCCAGGTACAGAAAGGAACCAGAGGGCAACGCTGCTTATTTGTACCCCTAATGCCTAATCCTCAAAGGGGATCTGTAGGATGGTTTATGCTTCAGTACATGATACAGGAGAGGAGCTGAGATCTGTGATATATAGGGTTATATGATAGAGGAGAGGAGCTGAGCTCTGTGATATATAGGGTTATATGATAGAGGAGAGGAGCTGAGCTCTGTGATATATAGGGTTATATGATAGAAGGAGAGGAGCTGAGCTCTGTGATATATAGGGTTATATGATAGAGGAGAGGAGCTGAGCTCTGTGATATATAGTGTTATATGATAGAGGAGAGGAGCTGAGCTCTGTGATATATAGGGTTATATGATAGAGGAGAGAGCTGAGCTCCCGTGATATATAGGGTTATATGATACAGGAGAGGAGCTGAGCCCTGTGATATATAGGGTTATATGATACAGGAGAGGAGCTGAGATCTGTGATATATAGGGTTATATGATAGAGGAGAGGAGCTGAGCTCTGTGATATATAGTGTTCAATGATAGAGGAGAGGAGCTGAACTCAGTGATGTATAGGGTTATATGATAGAGGAGAGGAGCTGAGCTCTGTGATATATAGGGTTATATGATAGAGGGAGAGAAGCTGAGCTCTGTGATATATAGGGTTATATGATAGAGGAAAGGAGCTGAGCTCTGTGATATATAGGGTTATATGATAGAGGAGAGGGGCTGAGCTCTGTGATATATAGGGTTATATGATAGAGGGAGAGGAGCTGAGCTCTGTGATATATAGGGTTATATGATAGAGGAGAGAAGCTGAGCTCTGTGATATATAGGGTTATATGATAGAGGAGAGGAGCTGAGCTCTGTGATACATAGGGTTATATGATAGAGGAGAGGAGCTGAGCTCTGTGATATATAAGGTTATATGATAGAGGAGAGGAGCTGAGCTCTGTGATATATAGGGTTATATGATAGAGGAGAGAAGCTGAGCTGTGATATATAGGGTTATACGATAGAGGAAATAAGCTGAGCTCTGTGATATATAGGGTTATATGATAGAGGAAAGGAGCTGAGCTCTGTGATATATAGGGTTATATGATAGAGGAGAGAAGCTGAGCTCTGTGATATATAGGGTTATATGATAAAGGAGAGAAGCTGAGCGCTGTGATATATAGTGTTATATGATAGAGGAGTGAAGCTGAGCTCTGTGATATATAGGGTTATATGATAGAGGAGAGGAGCTGAGCTCTGTGATATATAGGGTTATATGATAGAGGAAAGGAGCTGAGCTCTGTGATATATAGAGTTGTATGATAGAGGAGAGAAGCTGAGCTCTGTGATATATAGGGTTATATGATAGCGGAGAGGAGCTGAGCTCTGTGATATATAGGGTTATATTTTATATGCGTGCAGCAGTTGTGTGTGATTTAGTGGGTTTTATGATAGAGGAGAGAAGCTGAGCTCTGTGATATATAGGGTTATATGATAGAGGAGAGGAGCTGAACTCTGTGATATATAGGGTTATATGATGGAAGAGAGAAGCTGAGCTCTGTGATATGTATATGTATGTGTGTGTATATATATGATTTATAGTTCAAATTTAAAGGCAGAAAAAATACTGACTGGACGCCTTAAAGGACAGTAGGAGTCCCGCTTACCCCACCCACATACAGTGATTGACAGCTTTCCATATATAATATATATATATATATATTTTATATATATATATATATATATATATATATATATATATAATATATATATATAGGACAAAGTCCCAGGGAGATATTTTAGTCTCTAATATCACTGTGTATTACTTATATATTGAAATAAATCAAGCTCCTCAGCTCCCTCTAGAGGTGGCAGCAGGCAGCTAGATTTTGTTATTCAATGCTTTGTCTATGCGGTGGATTTAAAGCTATGTATCGGAAAAAATTGTGCTCTGGTCGCTCTGAAGTTATGTTAAGAAATTAATCAGCACAAGAGACTGGACCTAAAAATGACACCGTGTTAAAAAAGTGAAGATTTACTTTTAGCAATGAGAGTCTGAGAAAAGCGTTAAATGAGCAGAGGATATTTCACATGGGAATAAGTCATAAACCAAAGTAATGAGTGTGGAGTAAATGACCAGAAAATGTGAGGTTCTTCTGCCTTCTGCATTACATGGGGGCACTGGCTATTTTCACATCTGCATCTTTATAGACAAGAGGTTGAGCTGTGGTTTCATCATTTATCTCCACATTTAATCACTGGGGTTTGAGCCTGGGCTGAGTTCTGGTCTT